>JABASD010000751.1:0-59523 GCA_019776165.1 Pogonognathellus flavescens | reverse complement strand
AGTTGGCTAGCGACTCTCGTCAAAGGTGTTAAGTTTTCACACCTGAGGCGCTGATGCGAGGTTGCAGGTATCGAATAGGGTGTCTTTAGGGTTTACATTTTGTATAGATATCTATCTTTAGTTTTACATTTACTTCATGTAATGTTTCATGTTTACTGATTATATCATACTGGCAAGTAACTACAAGTTGGCAAATGTTGCACTAGTGATGGGAAGATGAGAATTAGATTGACTCGCATGTACCAGTATAAGTAATATATAGGACGTATCTGTTATAAATAGAATTCTTTAAGAAGATTCTTGATTCTGGGCACACCCGTGTTTGCTATACTTACATAACTTACATTACTGGTAGGTAGACTTTCAATTCAACTGTTCGTATACTTATAATTTATCTGCTTTATTTATTTATACATGATGATGATGTCTTGGTGGTTGATGCTTTAAGTTTTAAGTTATAAGTAAAAGCAATTAAGAATCAGGAAACCATAGAGCGACGTCACGTAAATATGGGAAATTTTGTAACTTAAATAATAACTTCAGGAGTGTAAATCTGAAGACATGATCAAGGGCGTACCCAGGACTTCTCCTGGACAATGTAATAAAGTGGCGTTTGGGGAGAATAGCCGCAGAAAACCTCGATAAAAGGCTACCCTTTTTTCTGGATGGCGGGGAAGCACGTGCCCCTAGTGCTCCCCATCGGTACGTTCTTATTAAGCCAATAATCAGTTATCAAAAGTTTAAAAAACAGAAATAATAGTATATTTTCAATTCATAAATTACGCATTTCAGGAGGAAGTTTTATATATAGGTAAAAAAATTCTCGCTTAATTATTATGCTTATTAGATCATAGGGTGTATCGACGGGATTCACAAATGAGGGCTGCTTGTCAAAAATAAGTAGGTAAATTTCCAAGCTTTTGTCAAAGAACCCCATTTTTCAGGAATCTGGGGGCTTAAGCTATATACGCCAGTTGTTTAACCACAAGACAGATTTAACTGATTTTCAGACTAACTCCTAAGATGACTGCACTACTAATTAGCAAATCAACGATTCCTCACTATTTAAATCGTCATTGACACTTATTAATGATTGCTTACTGCAGCTACTGGCTACTGCATACCCGCTGCGACCATAAGAAATAGGAAGCATTTATAGTTTTAATTTATTACATGTAAACTGAAAAATTAACTATACAAAGCAGTACGTTGGGAATTAATTGCGATATGCAAAATATTTTTAACGCATCAGTAAAAGCAATTCACGCTGAAAGAAATGGATGCTTATAATGACGCTGTAGCAGTTAGCACCTTATAGCCAAGAATCTCTGAATGTTATTATGATTACTTTCGTCTTATGGCAATGAAAGCTCAAACAAAATATCTGCAAAAGTCCTAATTGTCTTAATAACTTCTACTCATAGTCATAAAGTTAAAAATATGTATCTGCTTATTTTTTCCGTACAGCAATTACGTATTATGCAGAAAATTACGCCGCTGCGGCTATTATTAAATGAACAATGTCCATTTGACGTTCAGTTTGCAAATCTTTCTATAAAAAGTTGGTACTGTAAAAGTTGGTGTGAAATATTTGATATTTATAACTCATTTTTGATTAAAATGGGGAAATGGTGGACATTAGAAACTCAGCGTTTGCAAAAAGCTGCACTCATAGTCTCAATAATCGACACAGTAAGTTTTACGCAAAGAAATTAATTTAGAATTTGTAAATTATTTTGTTTCCGTATTTATTTCCAACGTATAAAATTGAAAAGTTGTAAAAATTCCTATAGATATGTACTGCAGTGTTGCTAATCTTATTTGTTCTCGGCTCAAGTCTCATGGTGGCCTTTGAAATCATCGGAAAGGAACGCAATGCAACAAGAGTATTAGATATTGTAACAGATGATGTTTTCGGAACATTTCAGAAATCCTATGACACTTTAAGAGGTAAAAATATCGATAATTGTTCACAGAAAAATTTTAATTCTGATTTCGACTTCATAAAACTTTGTAAAGTCCACCGTCCACAAGCGAAATAACAAAACCAATTTTTATACCTTAAAAAAATGCCAATGTTAGATTATGATTTTAAATTATTGAATTTAAAATGCATTTTTTAAATGTAACTTTCAATCATTAGAGAAAAAGGATGTTGCTGAAGACATGGGAGTGTGGTTAATAATTATGTTTCTAACATTTGTGGATTTCATTATTTCCTGCATTTTCCTCGATGGAGTACGAACGGTAATATTTTAATTTGTTATTTCAATTTACATTTATAAAATATAAAAATACGTGTATCTACTATTTAAACTCTAAATTGAAAAATAAACGATATTTTTTACAGAGGGACGAACGGAAATGTCAAGTTTGGTTTAACATCCGTATTGTCATATTTGTAACATTCAAATTGGTTTTAATTATCAATTTAATTTACGGGACGAGTGTTTTGTTTGCTCTGCCTGATTTATTGTACACATTGTACAGACTTCTTGGTTTGTTTATCGGCTACAAATATCTGATGCATTTGAGATCCCTGAATCCCATTTCAAACCCCACAGAAAATAAAGCAAAGCAGAGACAGAGTAT
This sequence comes from Pogonognathellus flavescens, assembly GCA_019776165.1. Taxonomy (NCBI): domain Eukaryota; kingdom Metazoa; phylum Arthropoda; class Collembola; order Entomobryomorpha; family Tomoceridae; genus Pogonognathellus; species Pogonognathellus flavescens. Next base: position 56,931 of record JABASD010000751.1, on the reverse strand, counting down.
AGTTAAAATTAAGAGAAGTGATCTTCCAACAGTGAGGGTGACCGATGAAAGTAATTTTTGCGAAAATGGCTCATCGAGTCCCGCACCGCTCGCACGGTCTTCTTCAAACTCAAGCTCTGTAGATTTTCATCCTGCAACAAACAAAGATCCATCGTCAAAAACAAACCCCAACACTAAAACCAGTTGTATTACATTGAAAACCCTTGCCATTTAAATATCCTGTATATTTACAAAACTCTGTTTGAATCTGTCATTAACGTGTGTGTCTAATGTCAAGTTTGTCAAGTAACGTATACATGTAAATTGTTCATCATGTTGTACTACTATTTGCCAACAGAATTGAAAATAAAGAAAATTAACATAATGAGAATAATAACAACTCATGGTTTGAAATAAATAACAGGGCTACTATAACAAAGTATTAAAATACATTTCCCCCTTCTAATGTATACATTCTGTTTTCTTTTTCTTTCTTGTTTACATGAAATTATAATAACGTTTGTGTTTAGTGAGGCTTAGTGCAGATTGTGATGAGAATGATATAAGATGTTAACAGATCATTGTTTCTTGTAAATTATTACACCAACAGTAAATTAAATTCCTATAATTCTAAGGTATAGCTATTGAATATACCATATTCCTGCGTATTTGACTTACATGAAAAAGGATTCTACTAGATACTAGATACTACTGATGGACATCATGTATTATATGCAGCATTGGTATAACCGTATATTATTACAATGCATTATAATTCATAATACAGTGTTCAACAGCTTTTGTTCTTGTGCTAACAATTATTACCTTGTAATCTTATTTAATTAGGAAGTATTAGGAATATTGATTAAATATAAACCCACATCTTATGCGGTGTAATACGGTGTGTAGGCTTATTTACGATTTACGAAGGCTGATGCATGAGAGCGAAGAAATTGTCTGTGGATATTTAGTCAGTGATATTATGCAATGTGTGTAGTAAATTCGGGTGTAGTAAATAAGTATTGACAACCAGTAAAAGGACCGGTGAGGCACCAGAAAATGCACTTTTTCACAATTTTTTTATACGAAGCTGGAATAGATTTTGTCATAAAAACGGTTTGTGGTCATCTATTTGCACATTAAAATGGTTTGAAGTTGACACACCATAAATTATTAATAAATTGAGATGAGCCACACAGAAAAATATTTATAGAGATTATTGCTCTACAAAGCTCTAGAATTCACATGACAAAACTACGATAGGAATAGAATGCTAAAAATATTTTTTATTTTTCAGCTTCAGCTTCAGAAATCATACTGTTATTTAGACAGCCAAAGTCTATCAGATGTTAATTCGTTCCATTCTTCATACAAAGTTTCTATATCAAAAATTAAATGACCTAACTGTTAAAAATTATTTCATGCCGGTATATAAATTCGTACGATATAATCAAGGGCGTATCTAAGAATGGGGTCACCGAGCGTGTTCAGGATAAAAAGTTTGTATATGACAAAAAATTTAATTTGCTCATTTTTGCCTCTCAATGTGAGCCTCCCTCAAACCTCTTTCGAGACCTTCCCATTTGTGAATTCTAGATACTCCCTTGGATATAATTATTAAAATTCTCGTACATTGATTTATTAATTATTTTTAATGTTTCAGGTTTCATGTTTTAAAAATTGGTTATTATTATGAAGGTAGTGTCAGTAAAAATTTTATGTCAGCTTGTTTATTATTCGAGTAATTAGGATTTAGGAATTTTTAAAATTTATGCCTGTCCAATAACTATAAATAAATCAGAAAAACTGACTCAGGAAGATTTTTGGTTTGAATGAATTGCAACAACGTATTTTTTAATAGTCAATTATACTTAAAAACTACATGACATCGACGACAATCATGACACGATCATTTACAATAATCCTAGGAGTATTCCTCACATACACAGTAATAATGGCTACTGGTCAGACTACAGTTATTCAGTTACTCATATTATACCACATTTAATTATTATTGTTACAATGTACAATACATATTTAGTTTCATGATTTGAATCTTCATTTTTACAACAATGACCATAATTGTTTTCTTACAATTACTACTACACATCATATCAACATTCCTTCTTATTTAAACCTTAATGTATTACAGTACAGTACGAAGTGAACTATTTGCTTCATTATAACACTCTTACATTAGGTACAACGAGAGTATTATAATAACTCCTGTATAGTCAGTTTAGTAATAAAATGTTGCTATAATTTAATTTAAGTGTGATATTATCGTTATTATATTTCAAATTCAGTCACTTTCCATTATACCCAGCACACTAATCAAAATTGCGATGCGATTTGTATGACACAAACCAATTTGATTTTAAATTACAAGTCAAAACTCAAACTTAACTATTTTCGTTACGCTAACTAATTACTGTGACTTATACAGTTAATGAAATGCACATAATATTACAGTAATTTTACATGGGAGAACATAATACTTATTTTAGGTATTATTGTATGTACATGATTATTTATGTGTACATCTAGTAATTAATATTCGTCAGACCAGCATAATTTTTACATTAATGAATTATAACATTATCACTAATTTAATTATTATGCAGTATGTTTTTGAACCTAATGTAATTGTGATTTAATTTTCACATTTTTACTAACTACTACCTACTACATTAAAATCATGTTTATATACACATCTTATCTTTTATACATATACACGTACTTAATAAATATCATCAGATTCACTTCAGTGTTTGGAAATGCTTTAGAGTCCTTGTGTTATTTTATAAATTAAATTATGCGAGTTAATTGTAATCCTATTCAGATTCAGACGTTTATGTATCCTTATAATATAAGCTACCATTTTAACATTCACCATCTTTACTTCTTTTACAGAGAAATGCCATGTATTTTAAAATACACTACTTTTGGCATCTCTCTGTTCATTTACCAGTATTAGTTACAGTTACAGTACAATAGTTTATGCAATAATAGCAGATAATAATTAATTAGCAGTACGGAATAGTTACTTGTAAGTGATAATATTATTTTATGTGAACTGTACACGTATTCAGACAGTTTTGTCTGTTGTGTTTAGGTAAAACTTAGTTATTTACACGGTATAATGACTGGGTCACGTCTATTTCGGTTATAATCACAATATTTTGCACTTTTAACAATTTACATTATTATTCATTACTCTGTACCTATTTTTCCTAATTTAAGTTTGACATTTGCGTTTACCTCTTATTTAATTCTTACAGTAATTGATTCTTGCGACAACATAACATTAATAAACGTAAAATTCTAATTGTCTACTCAATTATTCGATAGAAATGCTACTGCTACATTATATTCCATTCCGTTTTTACACATATTATTGTTACTTGTTAAAAATACCTGCCTAATTACATGTACGAATGAACTAGAGTACCTACTTTACATAATGTATATATAATATATAGTAGAGTATCTGGATTAAGTCGAAATAACAAAACCTATTATTGGTGTAGACATGTCAAGAATAATATTATGTGAGGTAAATCTTGTAGTAAATAAGTAGAAGTGTTGTAAGAAACCATTAAATGCAGACATACAAATACAATACATACGTCTATATAATCATGCCGTGTAAATTGTAAGTTGAAACTAAATCATGAAAGCTCATTCAATTCAATAATTAATTAATTACCTACATATTACATAACAATACTTCAAAGTAAAGTTTCATCTGAGAAAAACAATAACAATAATAGTTAAAAACAAAACAGATCCACTAGATTTGCTTTTGTCATACATAAGAAATAAAAAAAGATGTGTGTTACATTATAAATCACATCAGAAACAAGAATGAAACAACATTTAGTACTTACTTAAAGTAAATGATCTCATGATTAATAAAAAATTATTTGCACAATAGTCTTACTATACATATTGCATGCAGAAACATCAGAAAACATGTAAAATCGCTTAGATTGGAAAAGGGTCATGATAAAAAAGGGGTCAATTCATTTAGACTAACCTAACCTACCACTATTTAAATTGCCTAAACGTTCTACTAGTCAAAATCTGTGGATTTTAAGAGAAAAGTATCTAAGACTGGTATAATATTACAGATTGTGTACAGAAATATGTACACTAATTTGGTAATTCTAATTACTAGCTTTTCACATTACATTTTAACCTACTTTCGGTTCACAAGTATGTTTCTAAGATTTTTGTGAACATTGACATAAAATTTTATCGTTTGTGATTACCATTGTTGTATTGTGGCGCTCGTAGACATAATTACTTCGTTATTTGCTTTGGTAATCACAACACAGTCGTAGAAAGTTGTAATTACCACTACTTACTAACTATTTATCCAATTTTTTCACACGAACGTTTCTTTGTCACCTTTTCGACGACAATCTAGTGGAAGCGCTCGGACCCCCTGTCGAAATGTTACTATTCTTAGCACTACAATTACTACTACCACTAGTACTAGTACTATTACCACAACTAGGTCCTGGCGTACTTGAGTTTCCACTAGAAGGTGATGTTACAACAGATAACGACGATGTAGTAGAATTACAACAACTAGTAGTAACATTAATTGCAGCTCCGTGACCATTTATAGTCAACGTTCCGTTTCTTCGGTTCGGTGAAATCCCTGTTGTTGATGGTGTGGGTTTGCTGGGACTAAGTCCTACACTAGTGGCAGTAGAAGGTGACCAAGGTAAATCAAAACATCTGCAAGTAATCAATTATTCATCACAATCGTGGAAAATCATAACTTGCTTCATAAAAGAATTAAAAAATTGTAGTAGGCAACGGAAATTATTTTTGAGTTGGCAGAAAACAGAAAGGCGAACTTACCCTTTTGCGACTATTGGCATTGGGTAACCAAAAGTACCAATTGGAATATCATCTTCAATTCTAATATATCGAATGTCCTCTATGGCTGGTTGAAAAGATTCCATGTCATCGTCACTTTCGTCGCCAGCTTCCCTAAAATTTCAAACATAACAATAAAATCAACTTGTCTTATACTAAACGATGTAACAGATTTATGAAAAAATTTAATTTACGAGACGCTGGATGATTTCTGGGTCTTATTTTTCTTTGTGGTAGGAGTAGTTTGCTTTTCACGTTGGGCCATTCGCCTTTTCAATCGTTCCAAGTAAGTTTCTTCCCGCATTCTCTGTGAATCCCAACGCTTCCTTCTTTTCTCATCTATTTCCGGTCTTTGGTGGCGTTTCAAGAAAACAGAATCATCCAAATCCTCTATTTCTTCATCTTCTTCATTATCCACTTTCGATGGTTTAAATTGTTTCTCTCGCCATGAAGGTACCTTAGTTTACAAAGAAAACATTTTTAATATAATGTGTAATGAAAATACATCAATACAAAAAAACAAAACAGTGAAACGGTGAAAAACAGTGAAAAGTGCAATACCTCTACAATCCCACTGGTTTCCTTCGGAGTTGGTGGTCGTTTTTCTTTCTTTTTCGAAACTACTACTGGTGCTTCTAAAACGAAATATGGAACTACCGTCGTCATACAATTTTCCTTTTGATTCAAACTCACGTCACTGGAGTAATGTTGTTCAATCGAATTTTCTGACTTGCTACTTTTTCTATCATTTCTTGTTCTAATTCTGTTTCCATTTTGAATCGCCACAGTTGAGTTCATACATTTTTCAAGTTGACCATTACTAAGGGTGGTTACTGTTGACGTTTTGACAGGTGACAAGAGAGACACTTGATCATTTGATGTCACAGTGGATTCAATTTTTTTATTTAAGAGTCCAAACGCAAAGGATTTTGATAATCCATTACAAATATTTTCTTTGGAATATGTTGCATGTGGTGTGACACTTTTCAGATCATCGATGCACGTCTCACAGTTCTTGTTATTAACCCCTTCGGTCATCAAAATTGAAACTACAGTTTTATTGGAAGATTCTTCCTTGTTAGTAGCGACAGTCTTGGTTGGTGGAGTGACAAAAGATAGTGCAGTGCATGTTGATGATTTCACTGGTGGTGTAAAAGTTTTATTCTCACTATTACCCGCCGACTTCACCGAACTGTCTGGAGTCTTGAAAGTCGAAAATAGAGATTTTGGCGTGGAAGGATTCTTTAAAGACGTAACTCCTTTAGGAACTAAAGACCTTGTAATGTCAGGTGAGAGAGGAACAAGTGAAACAGTTGTCGCTGTTGTAGAAGGTGTATCGGATTTGTAAACCACAGCACTGGCGGAAGTACCAGGCGAGTTTGCTTTTGGAATTGCAGCTGCAGCAGAAGATACTGGTTCATTAACTTTGGAAACTGCAGCAGTGGCAACAGGAGTACTAGATTTGGAAACAGATGAAGAAATCGAGGAGGAAACCGGAGATTTAGGTAGGCTAGAGCAGAAATTGACATTTTGTGACGTTCCAACTGTACTTTTGGAGATGGGAACAGATGAAGTAGAAGAAACACTGGCCACATCCACTTCATTATTTTTAGCGACTGAATTTCTAGTCGTAATGGTTCTCGTAGGTGTTTTAGAAGCAATTATATTTTTTGTAGATATACCACCTTCATTACATTTATCTTCAGTATCAATTTTACGTCGGCGCCCTCTTGGTTTGCTCGAGTTGACTGGAGAACTTACAGGTGCTGAATTATTTTTCAAGGAATTCAAGTTAGAAGCAAAAGTTGTATTTTGTTTCGTAAGATTAGTCATGGTCGATGTAACTGCTCCTTTTTCAGCAATTGATTCCAATATTTCACTTTTTTCAGTCGATTTACTATTTTGGCAGAGTTTGTCAAGTCGTTGAAGCAGCTGTTTGGTATTTCCTGAATCAAATAAACATTCCCTTTGAGTAGATGTTGTTTTTGAGGTTTTATCCGATTTTGCTCGAGATTTGCGACATCGACGTGTTTTAGACTCTCCTTCCGAACTACTACTTCTACTACGTTTACTACTTGTTCGCCTACTCCTCTTTGCTCTCTCTTTTGCGGATTCATTTTCTAAAGTTTCGTTAAGTAATGTTTGATGGATTTCGTTACTAATATCACCAATAAGTTTTGGATCATATGAATAATTCTTTCCCAGTGATTTTAAAACACTTGCAGCAGTGATAGTCGGTCTGTCAATAAAAGAGCTTCTATATAAAGGAGGACTACTTTCTTCAATTACTGGTGGTTTCACAATCTCGGGAGGCTTATTCACAGAGCCAGCTTCGACATCACTGGGCAGTTCATCTTCATCCTCTTCTTCTTTGGCTTGAGACTGTTCATTTTGATCTAATGCTCGCTCTGATGTATTTTCCGATTTTGAATTTCTAAATGGCGTATCAGGAGTAATTGCAGGGGATAACAAAGGTGGTCCTCTCGAATTACGATGTCTTCGGTATGTACGAGGTTTAGTTGTGGCCGTTGAAGCTCCTCGCCCTCGTTTTTGAGACACTGAATTTTCCGAAGAATTTTTACTACTTCCACTGTTGGATGTGTTAGTGCTAGAACTGGATTTAGATGTATGATTTTTTGAAACTAAATTTTGCTGTTTTTGTCTAAGATTTTGCTGTTGATTATCTTGTTGAGATCTGAGAAGTTCCTGTTTTCTTGTATTTTGCTGGTAATTTTGCAACTTTAAATACTGCTGTTGAGCTATTTTTGTCTGTTTATCAAGTGCTATCTTAACTCTTTCATGTGCTTCCTTTTCTTGTTGAAGATCCGTTTCCAGTTGAGAAACGTTAGAGTTCAGCTGTGAAAAGTAAACAAAATATTACAGCGAATGCAAAAGTTGATTTTAAACATAACAGTTTAACATTAACATTTCGACCCAAGTAACAATTATATCAATTATTATTATTATAAATATAGTTTAAGCTTTTCTACATAAATACCTTTCCTCAAACAAGTCCTTAGAACTATTTAACTAACTTTTGCGTTTATGTGCACTTAAAAGCAGAACATGTGAAGATACAACGATAAAAACTAATTAGAGAGCTTACTCGTCACAATTTAACCTTGGATTTGAAAAACTTACTTCTTGAATTCGTTTATCTTTATCTTGACATTTAATTCTCTCCAATGCCAATAAAAGGTTTGATTCTTCGAGTTTCTTTTGCAAATCCTTGGCTGCATCAACAGATTTGACATGAAGTGTGAACATTTCCTTGACGAATGTTTCATTTACAGTTAATCCATTTGGGGGAGGTTCGTTGATTTCCAATTTCTTAACTGCAAGGTAAATTTTCTCCCTGACACTCAAAGTTGAGGTTGAATCGGCCGCACCCATGGTCAAGTTTAACTTTTCAGTGCTCCCTTTCCTTGTTGTTCTCTCAAAGAATGCCATTGGATGACGGCGACGACGTCCTTTTGTGAGTCAACAAGACTGAAGCTCAAATCTAAAACCCGAAACAACAAATCAAATCATTAATTTATCAAAACTCTCACAGTACTCAAATCCTTAACACACTTGACCAAATTCAAATGAAAACAATAAACAAACCATCAACTGTAAACAAGTAAACATTCAAAATACGCAAACACACCTCAACAAACATTAAGTTGTATTGACCAAATATCTTCATGGTCGAAAAGATCCGATGGAATTTCCACTTTTTAAATATGCAATTTAGTGAATGAAATAAGTGTCCCTTGCAATAACCCTTGCACGATTGGAATAAAAAGGTAAAACTTTCCAAATTAGGAAATTCAAAAGCAAAAACTGAATTTGATCAAAGTTAGTGTGATTTGTAGTTCGGGATGATACCCGCGCTGAAGCTACACGTGAAACTGCAAAGGTTTGCTCAGCAAAGGCTTTCTGTTTTACGACGTGCAGACTTCTCACAGACTTTCCTATAGAGTCAGATCATCCTAGCGTCGGCGTTGACAGGATCCATTGTACGTTGGAAACGGAAGGGTTGTTGCTCTCGTAATACATGAAGCCCTGAGAATTTTATAACTATAGTACTACCTACCTGGAAAATGCCTACCTGTACTCAAAAACTGGATAGACTCGAATCGCGTGCATTTCCATCATCTTCTCTGTCTGTATCTCTCTCAGGCATAATCATCAGATGATTTCAACGTGAATGTTATGCAGGCTTTTGTTAATAAAGCTTAAGCTAAAGCTAAAAGTGTACTTTGTACCTTTAGGATGGTTTGTACTGCAACTACACTATACGATTACATACAATACACCGTTTACGCAAAGAGTACAGTGTTCATATCGTTAAGAGATATAATATTAGTACTATATAGGTATAGAAGATTTATCCTATAGTCTTTGGACTATGTACATAACATGACGTAATATTTTAACATATGGAGTAGCATAGGGTTAGACTTTAGATTCATTTGGCTTACGAATTGTGTACATGCACGGAATAGGCATTCTACTTGATGATTTTTCTAGGGAGGTCAAGGCGTTCGTTTATATAAACTCATTTATATATCCAGGTTGGTTTCTACACTATATGGGTTGTATTATTATGATCACACATCAATTGCACCTTTTTATACCGAAAAAGGATGGAGTTGCTACGAATATGATGTAACATATTTTTTCAGCTTTGTTTTTTTGTCAGCTTTACTTATAATGAATGAATTTTATCCCAAACCTGAATTTTATGTGATAGATTATGTAAAACAACAATTCGAAGATTTTAAGATTTTTTAATACCCCTTCAAACATTTTTAGTTATGCAATTGCAACAAAATGCAATTTTAATTTTTTAACATCTTCTTTAGTTTTTAGCATTTTTTAAGGCTATGAATGAATAGGTAAACTCAAACCGATATATGTTTAAACAATTATTTGTTTTACAATATTTTCTTTGTGTCTTAATATTTTTCTAGCAAAGCTTTTTAGGCAAATTCAAATAACATTTAAAGGATCAACTTTATTTTCCCAATATTTCTTTAACCTTTTTAATGTCACTCTATCTTAAAAGCTTTTGAAAATTCAAGCATACATTCAAGGGTGCATTTGGAATTCTGAAATGAAGCGGCTCAGAGGCAAAAAATGAGCAAAAGGGTGTAAATATCTCTTGCATACATTTGCAGTAAATACATCTGTGCTAAATAGTTATTTTATTTTAGCTTTAGGGAAATTAAAGCAAAGATTTCAATTAAAATTAGGTTTTTCCTCAACATTTTCCTTCATCCTTGATCACACAACTTTAAAGCCGTCGGCAACCAGGGCGTATCTACGTATGAGCTCAACGGGCTTGACCCTCCCAGATTCCGGAAAAAGGAATTACCTATTTGGTCTTTGATATTATGGCCTCTGATCCCCCCAGATGACTTGAGTCCCCCATTATAATATCCTAAGTACATACGCCCGTTCACGGCAACTTACAAGATAATCCAAACTTCGGATTTTAAATTAAAATTGATGTATAGGTATTTACAAAATATCACTTCGTACATTTCAGTAAACCTACATAGGGTAGCTATAGGTATACACAGAAATATCCCACTCAATATCTGGAATTTAAAGTTGCACCTCTATATATGAGAAAAATACACATAAATGCATTTAATGCCATATCCCTCCAATTCAGTTAGTCAAATATATGATTAGTTAAGAATATGGAACATAGAAAAAGGCGTGAAAAGTGACTTTCTTGGTTTGTGTGAATGTAACTCATTATAATTTCATTATAATTTGTAACTCATTCAGTGACTTGATTGTTAAATTAAATTAATTTGTACATTAATTAATTCTTTGATTTAATCATTTCATTTTTATTACTATAAGACTTAATTTGAGTTTACAACAATAGTAGTTATGTAACATATAAATTATATTTAAGCACTACATCTGCGAAGTTTAAACGAAACTGTTAAGCGATCGGATGTTAACTTAATAGGTGGACGACCCTTTTGCTTGCACTTATTATTGCTTTGCTTACTATAAGCGAGCACATGTATTATTTTACACTTTGTATGTACCTACACTCTATACGGACATTCTTAGCACAGCTCTTTCTATGTGAAGAGTTGTATGTTGGTTTGTGAATGTCAGTAAGTACTTACTTTTATATACTAGTACGTACATACTGTAGAGTACCTAATTGTAACAATACATGTATAAATGTAATAGTAAAATAAGAAATACAAAACATACATTATTGTGAATACATATAGAATAAAACAGAATGTACCTAAACAATGTTGTAGTACACATACACTTTACTAGCCTGAGCTATAGGCTTTAGACTCGACTCTCTGTCTGACTTCCGTGTAATTACAGGCTAGCTGTAAATTCACATCTTTTGTTTGCTGGTTTAGTTGTTGCTGGCTATCAGGCTGAAGATGTGTGTGTGTGTTTACTGTGTTGTATTTTAATTTTAGTTTAGTGTTCTGTGTGCAAGTGCTGTGTTGATGTGCCGTGTTTTATGTGAGAGAGATAAAAGAGACAGTAGACTCTGCATTTGCTGTTCTCCTTCTGTGGGGATTATATTTTTGTATTCTCAATAAATTATTGTACTTTCTACATACTGAGCACACAAATTCAGCAGTGAATTAAAAATATCTTCAGTTCATCCAATCTGCTTATCTGCTTTGTGTTGCTAGAAACGATCTGATATTATTTGTCTGATTACCTCCATCAGCAATGTCAATAAACTAAACTGTAAACATGGATTGACATTGACAATGTATGGCTCAGCTCAGTTTATTCTCTTTTTACATTTTATCATATAATTATAGGAGAGAACAATACTTGCGATATTTTATAGAGTTAACATTGCAATTCATTTTATTTACTTTTGTCTCGTTTCTGTATTTTTCTTTAATTTCTTTGCTTATACAAGAAAGCCTTGCTTATACACATAATTTACTTTACAAACGTACTTGTATAATTAGCTGTATAGTTTGTCCATTTTATTTCTACTTTTGTTTTGTTAAGCTGAATTTTGTTAAGCTCGTCTTTACAATGACGTGTATATGACATTTTGACATTATTTGACATTAAAATCAGTTATTATAAAATAGTTACTTATAAACACTTCTTTTTTATCCTTAGGTACAAATCTTGTGTTACAATAATAATTCCCAAGCCTTGAGTTTGTTAAGCCACTAAGATAAATGTATTTCTCTCTCTCTGTGTACCTACTTATTTTATAGGGAATGTAATTTGGGTTATATAGAATAATGATAATTTATATGCAAAATTGTAAATCCGAAACTAATTCGCATTTTGATTTCATTATTACAGACTTTCACCGTTAATGAGTATTTTGGTTGGACCATTGAATCATAATTGTCATTGTTGGCTAAAATATATGTATGTGGACCATACAGCTAGTAAATTGGATTAATTGCCTCCAGCCGTCAACACTAAATCGATATGCATGTAGCATGCTGCGTCTCTTCAAGTAACTGTTTACTTTCAACGAAACCTGCTATTACCCTCCAAGGTGAGTTCCAGTTACTCCAATTTCCATGTTCATTCTTACATAGTAATCATAATTGTAAATAATTTAGTATAAACGTTACAGTTACAGTATACGTTACATCCGTAATTTTAATTCAGCCGACTGAGTGGAGCACATTTAAACTATAAATTCTTCATAACGTGTTTCAAATGTCAGTTAACAATGTAAGAAGAAATTTGAAATTTTATTTAAGGATGTATCTACAGGAAGTTTTACATCTGCAGCAGAAAAAATGTTTACCTTTAACTTAGCATTTACTAATCTTCACAGATTTTATTAGATTTAAGAAAGACTAATATATAGTATTGTATGAAGATACCTATAAAATAAATCTTTTTATACGATTCAGGGTTTCAATCTAAGCACGCCTGTTGTAATTACGGGTAAAATGAAATAGCGATTCTTTTATGAATAAATCATAAGTTTCATGCGTACACAATGCTATTGCTATAATATTATAAGTATTCGATTTGTCAAAGGAGTATTCAATAAAATAGTATTTGAACTTTACAAAGCATTATAGAGCTAAAGAAAAATTAAGAACCGAAAAGTATCACAAAGAGTCAACTCAGTCAACCAAGTGATAAGATTAGGGCAAGGTGTAAATTGTAAATCACAAAAAATCTTTACAAAAAAGAATTGAAGTTGGATATAGTAATGGATCGTTTGTTGAAACTCCCTTCTATATAGTTAATTCTCAGTTGGTAGCTCCAATTTAGTGGTATTCTGGTGTTAAATCCCAATCAAGCCAAAACTTATCTGCTTGCGTAGATAAATATTAGATTCCAATCCTTTGGTAAATAATAGAGTTCAGCAATAATTGGATTACACGAGCCATCCAATTACTCAAGTAATTTAATATTTAATTGAGTTCTGTGTGTCTGTAGCAAGGGAGCTTAACTTACAAACTTAAGTAATGTATTTTTGGATGTTGGTATATTTTGATTGTAAAAATGACTATTGGTTTGGTTTTTGGTTTTTTAGATCTCAAACCGAAACTCAATGGTTAAAATTCGTTGGGTTAAACGCAAACTTTGGTGCACTAACCCCATAACTTGTATTATCTGTTGTACCACTACTTCCGCTCTACTGCCGACTGCTGCCGCGTTTAATTAACTGAAGTAATGATTAATGATGGTTAGTAGAAGGATGGAGTTCTCCTGTATTTTTTACTTCGCTGGAATCTAAAAATTTCAAGTTTTCTTACGGTCATCGTCATCAAATTAGTGAATCAAGTTCTACAATCAATGTTAATGTTGCAAAGGTGGAAAACTAAGAATCGGTAACTTCAAATGTGTATTTATAAAAGCAAAGAGTTGATTTTCAGAACTAAATCTACTTCTTGACAACCCTCCACTGCTTTAAGCTCCAGTTCCATATTTCAGACAATAATCCCCTATATTTATTACACAAGTTTAATAAATTGAAACGGTCCGAAAGGACAAGGCAACCACGTTGAAGAACGATTACGGATTCGAAATTTTCGGGGAGGAAAGGCGACCGCTCCGGGTTGGAGTTGGTGTTTGGGACGGGAGAATGCCACCTCCTCCGCTGCGGAAAAAGTACCGAAGGGATGAAAGCGAAGTCAGTTGCTGTCTCAAATACCTGATTTTTGGATTTAACGTTATTTTTTGGGTAAGTGTCTTTTACTTTTCCCCATTTCCATAAAATTTCGAAGAATCGTTTCGAATACCACGATTTTTATATTTTAGAGTTAATTTCTCCTAGAAAATTGCAACTAGTAAATTACAGTGTAATAATAATTCTAATTCTTTCACAAGTAATAATCTTACATAAACCTGAAATCATTTTTAGTCTGGGTATACTAATTAGTAGTATATAGCTTATAACCTATTACAAGCAAAATTATGTTTCATTTGCTAAATCTTTTCGTCATATCATCTTTCGTAGGCAGTAATGGTGCAGGGTACAAAAAGTGGATGTGTAACATCAATAACATGTGCACTGGTGATCATGTAATAGAAAAACTTACCTAGATTATTTTTAATCCTTTTATCTCTCAGTTCAGGTCAATTTAACCGGTATTGCAAAAGTTGAATAGACACCGTTAGTTCATTCATGATGATGATCTAGAACATTAACACACCAGAGCTATAGGTTAGGATACAATTTAAAAATAGAGATGTAGTTTATATCTAAAAATCAAACACGATAATTATATCTATGTACACTATAATAGAGCCAAACTAAAATTGACTCCCTCAAAAGTCAAAATGTGCTCTGAAATATTCCGGTTCTGGTTTTGGTCGCATGATAATGATAACATAACTTGGAGATTGCATTTCTAGTTTCTATTTTAGTATAGGTAAAAGGGTATAAAATTCTAGACCCCTATTAGTGTAAAATAAAGTACAATTTTATATGATATTATTTTATTATATAGCGAAGAATCTTTTATGACATTAGTGTGAATGAAGGAGAATAATCTGAGTTCAATTGACGGCAACTACAGCAGTTATTTCTTATATAATGGCAATTTTAATTGCAAATGTAACGATTTGACGGATTGATTAATTTCATTACGTATTATTTATTGGTGAGTCAGTTGAAGAACTGTTAATATGAAATGTCTAAGTAAGTACATGAAGCTTTACTCGCCCCTGTAATGGAAATTGTTCATACAAATTAATTACTGTACTGGCAAGAGTAATCATTAAGTAAATGAATGGTTATAATTAAAGTGTGCTAAAATCTCACAGTAACCTTTTGCTTGTAGTTTTGCTAATTCTTTATTATTTCTCATAAATATAATTTGTTTAAGTGTATAATGCATAGCAAACTATGGTTAGTACTTAATTGTACTTGGTAACATTGAATTAAGTTTATGCTGACTACATTTACATGTGTGTTTTTCCTGTTGGTGGATTGCATAGTAGTATCATGAAATTTATCTTACACATCCATCATTTTCTTTCCTGTTCCGTAGATTGTCGGATGGTTTCATTTCCCTTAGTTTCCTGAAAGTAACAAGTGTTTAACTTACAGCTTTATGTGTTCTGGGCACGAGTAAATAATTATAGTTGTAAATATGAATGCTTGTTAGCCGCAAACCTGCAAACTGCAATGAATACAAGGAACAGTATTTTTTTATATTAATTTTTGTCTTGTAAAGCATCACTTATATGGATGTAATAATAATAGAGTTAAACACGTCAGTAGAAAACAGAGGAAAAAGTAGAATTCCAGTTAACCAAAAGAAAATGGGTCAAATGTTGTAGGTATGTGGAGTAGAATGTGTGAATGTGAAACTGAACAAGTTGTAAAAACAATAATAATCGCTACGTCTTGTTTATTCTGCAGCTTACATGACAAAAGTAATAATATACAATGCATTTGTCAAATCAAATTGCCTGTGTTGTTTACTTTTATCTTTTCTTGTCCGTTCTCATTTAGTCTCTGAAGATTTCTGTCCATTTCAGTCATTCATTTATTTTATTTTTGCAGTAGTAAGTCTAGAATCACAATGACTTATCACTTTAAATGTTTGTGTGTCTGTTTTTACAATTTATAAGAGTCATTCTCACGGAAGTTCACGAATTCTGATACACAAACAAAGTTTCGTTTTTGATTTCGATAGAAATTAAACAAAATCCAGGTTAAAATATTTCCCTTACAATCAGATACTTTAAAATTCAGTTTAGATCCAAAAAAACACTCTCACATTTATTTTAAAATGACAAATGCCAAGGAGCGAACATTTCTTTTATTCTGCCATCTCCTATATGAATAATATATCACCTTGAACTTAGAATTTTAAATTATAACATTCACCTTGATCGCAAACTTAATCTAATTGGGGTCAAGTAAATAATCATGATATGATCCATCAATGATTCTAAAATTTTAAATATAACAGTACACATGAACAGTATAGCTGATTAATTACTTCATCAAGGTGTACAAATGATAAACATAAGATATTGTAATGATTATAGTATGACGTAATGAAATTCATGCATAATTCACAGTGCAATTATTTGTAAATAATTTCTTATCGCATTTTTGCGACAAATTATCGCTAATTCGTATGAGTAATGCAATTTACAAATCGCACATTCATTTTCTTTGAACAGTTAAATAAGCAAAGAAATTAAAAATATTTTACGCATTTACTCACAATTATTTTCTACCTATACCTTTTATACACTTGACCAAACGAAAATTTTGTTTGTATAGCTATAGTATTTATTTTGTAATTTGTTTATGTTGTTAAACATGAAGTATACGTACTCAGCAAGGTATAACACTATAAATTTTATGACTACGAACTACGACTCAGATTAAACTGTAGAATCGTTTCAGTCATGGCTCCAACCTTCTCGTACGAGTGAAAAAACTGTTAAAAATTTATTTTTTGCTATTTACTGAAGGTAAGTCGTAAACGCTCCCCATTAGTCGCTGGTAACAATGTACCAATATTTTTTTATCAGCGCAAATGTGCGAGAAAACAAAACAATTGAAACCATTTTTCGCTTTGCAGTCGAATCAAAACCCTAATCTGCTGAAAAAGAAGCATTACTGAGCATTTTGTAGGTTTAGGTTACTACAAAAAGAATGCAATTTATATGGACTGTACCAAAAACAGACTTAAACTATCAATGTATCAAATCAAAAACATTTTCTGCAATTTTTATTTTGCAATTCACCAAGCATGAAAATGTAGAGTACCTTTGTAAGTACAAACTAGGATCTTGAGATTTATTCTTATGCAATCCGGATTCTGAAGAAATGTAAAATGTAGTTAGTGTCGACACTGCAATGGAGAGACAGACATGTAGAAAAACAAGGCAAGGCGAGAATTGTGATGGATGAGGCATGATTTCTAGATTTCTACTTAACTCCCTTGCCAAAGTTAAAGTTAAGCTTCGCATTATAAATGAGGTATTGAGTACTGAGCACTCTAAAAACGAATTCTGAATGCAATTTCTAAATTAGCCATGGGAAGCTTATAAGAATGACAAATGTACGAACAACTGTTTCAAGCCACAGTTAAAACATTTTCTTTTTCTAAACAAAGATTTTCTTTCATTGCAAATATTATGTTCATTTGTCAATCGTATACATAAGAAGCAGCATGTCGTTTAAAAACCTTTTATTCTTCTCAACGTGCCAAGTAAGTTTACACACTCGCAAATTTACACTCTCAAACAAGATAAAATTAAATGACAAAAATTATGACATGATCTTATCTCCTGTGAGTGTAGTCCACTCGAAATGACTGAAATAAAATATGCTGTGTCAAACCCATGAGACAGAGACAGATGAATGTAATGCAACAACTCAATGAATAATCTAAAGCGAAAGAAAACGTTTGATTTCAACTCAGCTAATTTTTCCAAGCAATTCTTACGCATAAAGACAACACACAGAAGCTTTATAATAACACAAAGGCTTATTACACAACAACGTGTTATTTATTTGTGGACATTCTCCTGACAAAAACTGACCCACTTAAGAAACCATTCCTCAAGTTTACTTTTATATTTGCATATTGTATACGGATAGTAACTACAATTATTTTCTTGTTAACTTCTGTGTATTAAAAACTATCACTCGTGTAATATATCCCTCCCTGTAAGGAGTCAGAGTCGATATAAGTATAATAGCCTAAAAACTAACTAACCTTTAACCTATTTGAATGTACATACATAATACGAATACCTAAAAAGGGCAGCTCTATATAATTTTGCAGAAAACAAGTTACAAAAGCTGCCTTAGCATTTAAAGCTTTTACTACTAAAAGCAATTAGAAATTCTGTTTACAGTTCGCAAACAAAAAGTGGCAATTCTAAGTATGTGAAGTGCAGCAATGGCAGTATTGATTTTAACTGCGGCTGGTAAAGTAAAAGGGTGAAATAACTGCACTAATTAATTTGTATGTAGTAAACTGTACGTGTATTAAATGAAATGTTCTTCCTGGTCAGGTTAAGGTTGCTTAATAATCTCAAGTCTCATGTAAGCTGGATGTTCAGTGTTGTATTTTATATGGTAGCTCGTGTAGGTATACAAGCTATTGCGAATTGGTGAATATTTCTTCAGCCATGCTTGTGTCGTATTGTTAAATTGGCATTAATTTTCGCCTCGCCCTTGTAATTTTGACAGATATTGGCATTGCCTTGTATTGCGATACATACTTTGGGTGGATCCATACATACATCGTACTTGTAGTTTATACACAGTACAATATATGAATGAATGGTACAATTGAACGTGATTGACATTGTGTCTTTAGACGTGTACATAGAGAAATAAACGTCCTGGCACGCACTTAAATATTAAAAACAATAAATAATAAGAATTCATGATGCTTTGCTAATAGACTAATAGAACTTGTGTTAAATAACGTATGATAAGAGAAAATACGCTCCACACACTCCATATATAAACAAAAAGCTATAAAAGGCTATCTAGATAATTATTACAAGCTCGTAGAGATAGCCACAATTAGGCTAAGGCTACCTGTGCGTAAAAATTAACCAAGTTTCTGTTTCTACAACCAATTACTTTCAAATCCAACTTTAAAAATTTCAAATTTTTCTTTCTTTCCCTTTATATACAATCCAACAACCCACAAAACAATATTTTCAATTTATTTCTCTCTCTACTAGTATATTATTTACTCTTACACAAATCTTTCATTCTCAGGAGGCATGTACAGTCTTGTAGCTTTCTTTGTTGAGCTCGAGTGACCGAAATGATCCAAATTTAATCTTACCTTACTTACTCAACGAGTACAAAGCAAATTAAAATCACTTTTCAGGATAAGCCGTATGTAAGGTGGTAATAGTAAACTATAAACGCTATATGGCAAGGAAAGGATTATAGTTGGTTGTAGTATACTTATTGTGGTTTGGCAACTAGGACGTATGTATAGCCATATAATAGCCTACACAGTAGTAGTAGAACGTGTAACCATTAAAACATGTGCTCGTTCTTTCATGTATACCTATAGGTATGTATAGGTATTATATTTTGTGAGGATGAAGATGGTAAAATATTTCTACATGTATAATATAACATAACACATAGGAATATTATACGGACATAGTGCATAATCATATAGAGAGGATGAGAATTATTATTATTATTTAGCTGCTAGCTACACTTGAACTCTAAACACACGATGAGTGTGCATTTACACTTCCACACTATTATGACGGTTAAAAAGTCATAATATTATATAGTCACATAGACATAGTAGTGTAATTTTCTGCGTATAGAGCTTTAGATACAGTATAATGTATAAACTGATGACAAAGAGTAGTGTGGTGATATGAGGGACATGGGGTTCATGGTGGCAGTTAAAGTGGAATTACCAAATGCATTTTATATGCGATTGTGCTGTGCTAAATGCAACAAAGACTGTGAGTGAGTGACGCTTTGGAAGCAACACCTCAAAAACCACACAGCAGCAGCAAAGAACAAAAGGAAACTGGTTCTTCCACATTGCGACGTGACTTCTTTAGCCTTTGTTGCAGCATCATATACACACAGGTTGTATACAAATCCCTCTTTCATGATAAACGCCCAGATTCTATTAACTCAAAAATGCAGAAAAATGATATGCACATAGACGAGACAGGCTTTGAGAAATTGAGACCGTACTAAATCACATAATACGTTCGTAACGTATACATGCGAGATTTTATAGTAAGTAGTGTGTAATACTTTAAGATAAATAAATAGACTGCTGCAAGTATTACTACTTCTAGTTTAGTTTAAGTAGTACTGGTAGTAGTATGAGTTTTTACTAATTTAAAATACCTCATACACAAAGAGAGAGAGAGAGGTTATAGTAATAACAAAGTATTATTTTATTGTATTGTCATCTTGAGTTTTGATCTTTGCAACCTGAAGCCTTATTTCCTTCTGTGTGAACTCTAGAAGAGTTTGTTCACTTGAGGAAAACAAAATAATAACACTATATAAGGAGAAAGATCTCTGATAAGTTTTATTTATGACTTGCAAAGCTAAAGGGAAGATTATGTTTACTGTGTACAAACAGAGTAAAGATTTTGATGATTTTTTATCCTTACTTGAATTATAGAGGATGAAATATAAAATAGTAGGTCTCTGTGCTATAAAGTGCATGTTTGTGCGATAATTTGCAAACTTGTAGATTTCTGGGATGGATTAATCAGGAATAAATCACGACACACTAAATAAAGTAGCAAACAAGTTATATCATTACACAGGCCAAGCACAGCATGCCTTCTGGTAATCTTTTTTACTAGATATAGGAATATTCTCTAAAAATGCGATTAGGGATGACCATGACCTTAAGTTGCAAAAAAATCTTGTCTTTAGTATTTATGTCTGTGTTTGTAATTTGTATTGTGCAATGTAAATTGCAAAGGTATAGACACTGTTAAAAAACTTAATTGTGTATTCAGTGCTGAAGTTAAATTATGCGCAGTTGTAAATTAACTCTGCACTTTGTTCTCTCTTCTGAAGTCTAAAAGTGCATTAGCATTACCTCTGCCTGTAATATTATTGTAATTACATCACGAATTATTTTTAGGCACTTTATTTACAAGGCTTAACAAAAACTATAAATATATCTACTCAAAAAAGAAATCTTACTGATTACATCATTTACTTTTGTAATATAATATTTAAAAAAACCTGAAGTGATAATAATGTCATCATGAATTCATCATGCTTATTTTTATCTCTTGGATCTTGCACTCTCATCTTTTATTCTCAAACGACATTGCTGAACAAATTATTTCATTTTTCTGACTACATGAACCGTGTTATGTCCTTCATTTTAGAAAATGTAAATTAAACGAGAGATATTGAGTCGTGTATATAAACTGAGCGAATAAGGAAAAGTAAAGAGAGCGTGGTGGAACAAATCCGTTTTGATTTCTTTATGGGAAAATGCGTTTGAATAATTTGATTTGATTTGGTACACTAATGTTAACACAACAATAATAATATAATAACGCACTGCTATATATTATGCTGTTGCAATTTTTAAGGCGAATTAGGTAGACAAAGGAATTATACGTATAAATTATGTGTAAAGGATTATTTAGTGTAGAAAGCGTAATGTTGCACTTATTGGGTGGGTAGTGGTGGTTGTTAATTGCGTGTTGTACTACACGACTCAAGTTATTTGTAGCTTTGATGGAAGTAGATCATGTTATTAGGCTGCACGGATAAACTTGACTTTGACTTTGATTTTATGGTTTTCTTATATAGAAAAGTAAATTTATTGGTGTAGAAATGTAAACGAAATGTAAATTAATGAATTTTTTATGGATTTTTAGTTGTTGGGACTGTTCATCCTGGGCGTGGGAGTTTGGGCGTGGAGTGAGAAGGAAACGCTGTCGAACTTGTCGAGACTGACGAGAGTCGCCTTGGATCCAGCTTTTTTGTTAGTCGTCGTAGGCTCCTTGACTTTTATCATTGGGTTCACAGGATGTGTTGGTGCTCTAAGAGAGAACACTTGTCTCCTTGCCGTCTATGCCATCTTCCTTGCTGCCATTCTTCTAGTAGAGATTGCTGCTGGAATTTTAGGGTACATGACACACTTATCTAGTTTTTTACTCATTCTTTTTTACACAAATCATTTATACCTTCTGTATATGATGCTTTTGTACCTAACAATCAAATTGACGAAGAATTGAACGATGGAATGACAATGAATTTTACAAGGCACTCGTTCAACCGTAAATGAGTTGTGCTTATGCCACGCTTAATTTACTCATCTTTAATCTGTAGGAATCAATTCTCTTCTTAATTTACATTTTATTTCAAATAGATTTTTTATTTACATTTTAGTTCAACTAGATTTTTATTTACATTTAATTTCAAATTTTATTTTTGGGAAATACCTAAATTCGATATTACATATAGACAAAAACGTATCTATAATTATGGGCTCACCGGGTTGAGCCCCCTCCTCCAAATTCCTGAAAAAGAGATTGAAAAAAATTCTGTCCAAAGGTCGCAAAAATTTTCTGATCTTTTACATTTGATCTCCCCGAAACCTCTCGACCCTCCCCATTACCGAATCATAGATACGTCCTTGGTCGTAGATGGTATTCAAGTCATTCTTTGCAGGGGTTATTTTGTGCAAGTATTAAAACACAATAATTGTTACGAAATATATTACTTCCCTTGTAGAATGTACATAAGAACAACAGGGAAGTTTAATGGTACCTGTTAAACTTATGTCAGTTATGGTACATCCTTTTATTCCTCATTAACAATTTTATTGCTACTTCGCTGGTAAAGGTCATTATTGTAATTTTTTGCTGTTTTATCTGACTTGAAGCTGAGGAGAGATAATTTCGTTGGAACGATTACAATGCATTTTTATAAAAGACATCTGCAAATGTGAAGATGTATAAAGGCTCTTTGCACAAAATGAGTTTGTAATCAGATTTTGATAATTTGTTTGTAATTTTGTGTTTTTAGATTTATATTTAAAGATTGGATAAAGAATGAGGCAACGAGTGGATTCCAGTCTTTCATCGTGTCGTATAGGGAAGATCCAGATCAGCAAAATTTAATTGATTGGATCCAAGAGCGATGGCTTCAATGTTGCGGTATTGAAAGTCCTCGAGATTGGGATAAAAATGTCTACTTTAATTGCAATTCTACTGCCAGAGAGTCTTGTGGAGTTCCTTTCTCGTGTTGTAAACAACAGTCAGTAAGTCATCATTTTTTCATTGCTCCAACTTTCTTCACTGCAGATAATTAAACTGAAATAAACATTTTATTGCATTACGAAAACGAAAACAAGCTCTAATGAACTCATCATTCATAATTTTTTTAGTTATGGATAAGAAATACACAATGTGGCTATGACGTACGTCGACCCGAATATGTAAGTCGTTTTTAATCCTCTTCTTCACTAATACTAATTCTATACTCAATTATTATTACCTTTTAGCATTGCGTAAAAAATCCCTAAAGATATAAGAATGCAATCTTAATTGAAGTTCTAAGTAAGGGCAGTGAATTTATTATGACTGTTAAAAGATGTATATGTAGGCATTTCAGATATTTATCTTATTCAATGGAAGCATATTATATGCAACTCATTGTTATTATTTTACCACAAGAAAGGAAGATTTTTCTTGAATGTGCCTTCATTATACTTAGAAGTATATAGGCACATAGAGATGTATGCATTGTTGTTGAGCTAGTTGATTGTTGAACTAGATTACTACGTAACATACACACTTGATTTTCATTCTCTCATAATTGTACTTCTCAAAGTAGGCAAAGGTGTTAGAAAAATGACGAAAGACTTTGTTTGCCGATTACATGTAAAAAGTTTTCAGTTTTCATACGCATTTAGTTTTTATTTGCACTTTTGTACATACCTTTAAATTTTATCAACCTTATAATGTATAAAACTTTACCTTTGTAGTATTTCTACTCTCCTTTCATATATTTATACAAAAGTCTCTATTCATTTCATTGCTTATTATGAAAGTGATTCAGCTATTCTAGGAATTTCATAGTAAAATAAAATTATGTGGTGGTCAAAGAGAATTGAGGTAGGTAGGTATTCTGTATAGGCAAAGGTATTTGTAGTGGTTATAGTGGTTGATGGTGACTGGTGTTGTAATGTTAGTGGCATTAAATTAAATTGCCATGTAATTAAATTACTGGGGCATTTAGTGATTCTGTTGTAATAAATGAATTCCTAAACTTAAGTAGCTCTACTACTTACAAAACCTTCTATGTACATAATACAAAATGTAAAGTCTCAATAATTGTAAAAAGTACACACAGCATTATTATATATTTTTCTTCCACTATCTTTGTATTTAGTATTTTAATTTACGAAGGAATGTATATAATGTGTATAGTCAGTTTCTAATACAAATTGTGATGTCTATTATGACGTGACAGCCTCAAGATCGGGGTTTGGTGATATACGACAAGGGGTGTCTTCGTTCTGGGGAAGAGTGGGTTGAAGCCAATTTAATTCCAGTGGCTGCAGTAGGGGTAGCCGTCGCTATTTTACAGGTCGGCAATTGAATTTTCAGTCAGACCAAATTGTCTTTCTGTTTTCATCCTTTTGTAAAAAATTTTTTACTTCACTCTTTCTTTCACCTGGGCTTTACTTTATAAGCTGTCAAAAAGAAATGCTTAATTTCGCTTTGCCTACATAGAAAAAGCCCTATACTTTTTCTTTGCTTTGCCTATAGTATAAATATCTCTGCACGGATAAATTTTGATGCTTTTAATTTTGGAATTGTACAGTACTGTATTTTAATCAGTAGTTATAGGTGGTGTGTGTAAATGTAAATACAATACTTACATAATGTGAAACTGGAAAACATGCACTTTTACATAGCAATACACAAGTAAAAATACATAGCATAGTAAAAAAATGCATAGCACAAGCACCGAAACATGAATGGGTCACCTTCATTAATGTTGCGGTATTATAAACCGTGACGCTTTAAGTAAATTTGTGTTAATTTTGTTGTTGTCTCAATTTGTGGTAATTTTTTGTAGCAGGAAATTATGGAGATATTAGTAGTGGAGCCATGTTGTGATGTTAAAGGTTATTATTGTTAATTGTAGCAATTTTGTGGCACGTGTAATGTGTGTAGGTTTAGTAATAGATGCTAGTTATGTTACAGAGAGTATTGTATGTATTCTCACTAGAGTTGAAAAAGGAATGACGAATTAATGAAAATGTGACGGTTAAATCGTAATGCACGATACGATCGCTTAAAATTGAATTTGTTTTTATTTGTTTGACCTTTGGCGTATTTTTGCTGATCCGTTGTGCTTAAATTTGCGTACTGATGACTGTGACATGCTCGGCGAATTACAAATGAACACAGCATCTAGACTCTTCAAAAGTAATTTATGACAATGGCTGTTTGTCAGCGGCCGAAGACTGGTTGGAACGAAATCTTGTTGTTGTAGCGGCTGCTGTGGTGGCTATGGCTTTTCTCCAGGTATAGTGTCAACCAATAATGAATAACTTCTACTAATTTACAAAGCAAAGTCTTCAATCAATGGTTCATCCGGGATTTTTATAAAAAGCTTCATGGAAATGTCGTGGTGTCTACAAAAGTCCATAAAAATAAACATGTCATCCATGCTACATATATTAAGCCTTTGTAACGCTTATTTATTAGTTCATTGCTTTTTTTTGCACTGCATAAATTATTATTGTCTCACTTTTCAAAATTATTACCTGCTTTGTCTTACTTTAATAGAAGTTAATTTGTAATTTAATGTGTTTAAAATAAATGTTTCAGATTTTGGGAATTTGTTTCGCTCAAAACTTACGAGCCGATGTTTTTGCTCAACGATCTAAATGGCGCTGACAATTAGTGGCCCCCACGCACATCTGATACGGGGGCCGTAACCGGAAATATTACTATCGTCACGTCTAGGAGCATCAAATGATAAATTAATAATCGGACAATTAAATGGAAAGAAAACTCAGAGAAGAACAAAACTTATAAAAGAACAATCACCGTGAAGTGAAAAATAAGAAAATTTTACATTATTTCGTTTGAATGACCTCGATCAGCTAATCCTTGTCGATACACCATAACGGATTATATAAACAAAACGACTCACGATAAGGTGAAAAATTATTTCGAAACGAAGGTGTGGCCAACTCAACTTCTAAAAGGCGTTTTGCATTTATCGTCCCACCCGATTCGATTACCGTCTACCTCCGTTAACGGTTTTGCTCATCTGGTCATTCGTTTTTTAGTTTTATTTACCACACCGTTTATAATACCGAAATTGAATTCGAATTTGTTCTTTGTGTTGATATTAGTTAATTAATTATAAAATATTATATGCCGATATGATTTTAATAATGGGGTCTTTCCAATATTGATATACGCTAACGAACTCGTCAATAATATAAAAATATAATTACGCAACGTTATCTACGAATGACGAACAATAATAATTAATGTTTCACTACAGTAATGTTCAAATACGTAATTCTCAAAAATCCACTAGTTACTTAAAGGTTAAAGTGATTATTTAAAAATAAGTAACACGCGATGATATACGTTATAATAATTATCATTATATACCGAAAAAAAGTTTGTTGTGTAAATTAATGGAAATCCATTAAAAATTAACTCACATTTTCGTTAAACAATGTAAAGTGACACTCATAGATAGTAATGCTTACCGTTTTCTGCGTTTTTTGTTATTTTTAATCCTCCCACACAGGGTAATATTTACCCGTAAACACGTAATGGTTATTTATATCTTGTTTTGTTGGGTATGATATCCCTTGACAGACAGAACTGAGGTAGGGTAATTAATTATTGTTATTACTACTAATATAATTCTAAGACTCGTCACGTTTTATTTCGGAGTGAGAGAAGTTATTATTTATTGCGAGTTCTGAAAACGCCATTTTTCTAACATTAATTTTGATATTATTAATCTTCATCATTAATAATTAATATTCTCAAATAACAATACTACTTTACTTAATTATTCATTCAATAATTTTGTCTACCATTTTTGAACTTGTTTCGCATAAATAAAAAGCGGTAGGTGTTTTTTACGTTTAATTTTGTCAAGGTATATACTATTACCCATGTCATACCAATATTATTATAGTTAAAGGGATTTTTGTATCGTTGCATATAAGCAATCTGATTTAAGACTTTTTTCGTCACATTATATTATTACGTATGTTATCAATAGATATAATTTTGCTCATGGTTGTTTTTGTTATTGAATCATCCTAAATATTATCTTGGATTTTTCATTCAATGCACGTGTGTGTTTCTGATCCCTTTACTAACTGATAGCAATTATCATTGATGCCAACAAATCTTGAGCAGAGTAAAAAACGTAGCTCTATGTGTATTCTTGAGAATGATGGTACAAAATTGATTGGAAATCGTCATACTAATTTATTTGGGTCCAAATTGATTAAGCAGTAAGCACATTTTATTGGATTTTCAGTTCTTGTCTTATACAAGTGTTCATTTTCGTATTGTACTATGACTGGTACTAAAAGAATGATTGTAAAGCGAGTATAATATAGCAAATGTCGCATCATGAGAAAAGAATTGTAATATTATGATTGCCAGGTTTTAAATCAAGATTTTATTATTGTTTTTAGAGAAGATTTTGTAATAAGTATTCTCAAGGTTTTAATACTTTTCTATTAATGAAGAAGAGACTAGCTTTATTTGCATTTTAATTCTGAGTGTATACTGTGTATGTTTATTTCATTGTTTGTAAAAAGAGTGTGAGAAACAATAAGTTGTTCCTCTGTGTTACATTAATTATACAACAAGGAGTGAGTTATTGCAAATAGTCATTTACCTACTAAAAATAATTAAGTGATGGAAAATGAATGTTGTATGCACATTATTATTATTTTGAACAATCAGAAGAAGAACCATGCAATTTTATTACCTGCAGACCATCAGGAAACCAAAAGTTCGCAATTTTTTTGCTGAGTGTGGTTGAAAACAGAAATCTATGTAATAATCGTATAATAAAATGTAATAATAGTCACCGAAAATATTATTATTATTATTGAGTTGTCTAGTTTGAGGTTAAAAATATTTGTATAATATTATTATTACCATAATTAATTGTAATAATAATATTATCATGTTCAAATCAACTGGTTAAAGTATTTACTATTACTTTTTTGATGGCGCAGCTCTTATAATAATTTGTGTTGTTATAATTTATAATAATCATTATTAGGGGATGAGCCAATGAGACAGGCTGATCCAAATCGTCCCATTATTGAAATAGCCACACTACTATACTAATAATAAACTAATTATTCTCGTACTAAACTTACAAATACATATACAACTACAATATTTAGAGACATGAAATGGTGAGTTGTGCTTAACTTATTTGTTACTTTGAACATTTAACAATTATAATACTTACAATTTTAGCCTTACGGATTTTTAAGTTGAATCGGTAAATGAATAAAAGTAAAATTACAGAGCTACATGCAAAACGAAGGAAAAACAGTAACTGTAATTTATTGTATTCTGTGAAAATGCGGCCACCTGTCACATCGTCATTATTGCAATGAAGAAACATTGGTCATCATGGGCTAAAAATTAGATACTACGTATAATAATAATATGAAGGTAATTATAAGGAATTCAGATAATATTATGTATTGAGAATAATGATAATACTGTATTATTGTTATAAAGTCTAAAGGAAAATGGAATCATGACAATTGGGTAGAGAGATGACCGGCCTGAAGCATTTCTATCCATTAACAGTCTACCTGTACATATTGTATTTAATAATAAATATGGAAAACAAACAAAATATTATTATGCCTACTGTAATTAAATATAACAATAAAAAACTGCCTTTCTACATAACTATACTTGCGTCATTGCTCTTTATTACTATTATTGCTCTTTACCAACTCTAGTAACATAATTTTAAATCAAATGTTCATCTATAGGAATAATCCGAATAATCTCCATTGCTAAATACAGCTTCAGGCGATTCAAGTAATATCTTTTATTCAATGAAGGTTCTAATTTCATTTGGTAGTGGCAATTCGAAACTTCTGCAAAACAGTAATTACTAATTACCTACTTCTAAGAATTATTACATTCTAAATTCCATATCGTGAATTACGCACTCTAAAGATATAAATTTCAGGCTCAGATTATTTGTAGAACTGAGCGAGTTTTATTTCATTATTACACAAAAATTGCATGAAAGGACTCGCCGAAAACCTTTCATCTTTTACCACAAGAGCCACAGACACCGCGCAGAGTACCTACCAAGGGCGTATCGAAAGAGGGGTCACATGGTTCCCGGGCACCACCCCATATTTTCCAGACTTACATTAAATATTATACTTTAAACTGAGCATTTATTAGCTTAAAATAAAATGTGACCCCCTTCCAAATTAAAATTCTTGTTACGCCGTTACGCGCCTGGTATCTACATACACAGTTATAATGTCATTTCCATATCCTATTCTTGTAGTTCATTCCCTTTTCATCATTTCAGTCCACATCATGTACTACCAAGATCTAATTCATTCCAATGAGGTTTAATTTTAATTACTGTTTCTAATCTCAGCTAAACACATAATACGTCTTGTCTTAAAATGGAAACATCAGTTAAAATTAAACATTGCAGGTTTTATTAACCTTTTATATTTAAGAGTTCAAACAACTCTGTATTTAATATCCGAATATTACACCACTGTATTGGAATCGGTGGATGTAGTTAAATATTTATAAAGACTCCGAGTAAATTGTCATGCCCTGCAGGGTTTATTAGACATGTCATAGGATCTTCCAACATGCCGTGGTTTGGTACAACGGATGATAGTCTATAATATATGATATAACAATATTTTACAACCTACCAGCTATACCAAGTTCGATTAGGTAAAAGGTAAGTATAGGTACTATTTAATTAAAAAGTCCGCAGTATAAATAGCAAAGTATCATGAACTATTTTCTCTAGTCGTTTCTAAACTTACGGACACGGACGAGTTAAATCAAATTCAATTACTAGAATTCCTGCAACAATTCTGAAATGGTCAGTTACTGCTTTTAAAACCCTTGTACTTCTTTTTAATTCAATTTATATGCACACATCTCACATACTCATCACTCATTCCTGTTATAAATACACGAATAAAAAATATTTAATGACAATTTATACTTTGTTAAGAAAATGACTGCACAATTTCGACAGATGGTCCTTACTACAACCATCGGATTGTTTCTGATTCTGGCAATAACTACATCCTTAGTGCAGGCAACAAATACAGTTCAACACGAAGGTAAATATAGTAACTAAATAATATGCATTAATATACTTAATCATGAATATTTAACTATCACTGTGAAAAAGAGAATTTTTTTCAGTGTAGTCTACATTAATTAAATCGTTACTTAATAATAAGTTCCTACCAAGGGCGTAACTACGTATGGGCTCACCGGGCTTGAGCCCCCCACCAAATTCCGGAAAAAAGGATTGTCAAATTTTGCCTTTTTTGGGGTTTCAGCCCCCCTAAACGGCTTGAACCCCCTCACCCCCCCCCCATTACAAATTTTTAGATACGCCCTTGGTTCCTACTTAATATTATTTCTTTTTAGCGGATTACTTTACTCAGAAAAAATTCTCCGATTCATAGACTTTGACACAGACAAGATTTTTTTGTTATTTCGTTAACCTTTTCCTTTCTTTATTTTAAGATAAAATAATTCTAAACTCAGTAAACTCGAAAATAAATCTAATTAGTACTAGTAATGCTAAAGATAGGCATTGTGGTATATATTTAGTCTTGCCAGTGAATTATGTGACGAATGATGCTGATTCATCAGTAATTACGGATTCAGCTGAAAATGCAATTGCAAATGATGATAACTTTCTTGGGCAATTTTCTATTGATCCGGCATACCCTGCAAAATTGAAAAGATCTGCTTACGGATTATTAAGCTTGTTCGTACGAAAACCATACCACAAGCAAGAATCTCAGTAAACCAATTTTAATTCAATTAGTAATTTATTTTCTATATTCTATTCATGTAAACAGTTTAAAATATGAAAATGAAACTTCTTTATTCAATTGTGACTATTTATAGATTAACGTTTGCTCCCAAAATGAGCACCTTTATACCGGTTCGAGGTCGTCGGCAAACTTTTCATAAAATTCGCATCTATTAAGTCGATGACAGAACTTATAATCACACAAGAAATAATTATTAATCTTTGGAAGTCCATGGAATGGAGTTAAATAGTTAATTAACTATGTCGCATTGTCGCATTATGCAATTCCTTACTTACAAAATTTTAAACTTGCTTAATATCTATTGATACAATTAACTTGCTAGTTATAGAACGTAGTTAAACTATTTGTTATGAAAAGTTACTGTCTACTTTTCATTTCCGTTCAAAGAACAATAAAAATGTAAAAATTAAAATCAACTGCTCATATATAGTTATTTGCAACTAATAATTTATTTACTGTTACATTTATAGCAAAAAATACATAAAATTGGTTCCTATTTCCAATTTCCTAATTCAGATACAATCAATAAGTTATTTTTTCATTAAGTTAACAGAAAGCTGCAAGAAACTATAATATTATTAATAATAATTATTATGTCAACCAGTACCAAGGGCGTTACTGAGATTCTGAAATGGGGGTTGTAGAGATTGCGGGGTAGTTTTTGACGTAAAAATAGTAAAAAAATGCTGCAAATTTTTGTCCGTAAACTGATTTTTTCTGGAACATGGGAGCGGGGCTTAAGTCCAATTACCCCATACATAGATATGCGTTTAGTCCGTAAAATGAAAATAACAAAGGAATATCTAGGATTCAACAATGAGAGGGCTCAAGTCGTTTTGAGGAGGTTCAAAAAATGAACAAGCCTAGGGTCAAAAATTTTTGCGAAATAATCCCTTGTTTCTTGGGGGTTCAACCCCGCTGATTCCATATGTAGATACGCCCTTGGAAAATAATTGGTTAATTAACTTATCATTATTATTTTAATATTACAATTATTTTATGCAATTATATATTACAATTTATAATTTATGTATCATGATTTGGAAGGTGGAAATCTTAATTAAGTAAATGTAGATTGTGCAATCAATCAAATGTATATAAATAAAAATCCCTATAATAATTTCCATTGTCCATGCATTATGCATGATAGCATGATTCATGCTGTACAAACAATGATCTATTTTAATTTGCATACGATTCATCATTTCCATTGAAAATTCTTCTACAACATCAATCAGACTCAATTTGCCTTAATTAAGTAATTGCGAGTAATAATTGGCAATTCAAGAATCTCGTTCTTCTCAGTCACTAAAGCCGCAGCAATTCTATTCATAAACTTTCATACGGCGTCTGAGTTCGCCAGTAACACAGATTTTGTTCAGGACTTTTTGTTAGGCGTATCCTTCTCGGTTTTGAAACTTCGAGCCTTTGGGTAGACTTATTTTCCAATTATGCAAATCAAGACATGTTGTTACCGTCAATTCAATCAAATGACGAAGCATTCGAATCTTGATCTGTTCTGTGTTGGTAGTGGTCATTGTGGAAGTGGAACTCACCACACATTCAACACAATACACAACGACAATAATAGTTATTAGTTATTAAAGGTCAGAAGGGTATTGTCAGTGTCAAATCAAGAGTCCTAAATTATTTACTCCTTAATTAAGTGTCAATTATTGTGACGATCGCGGTTTTCGTCCACACGTCGAAAGAGTAAAGTGCCAAATCTGCCAAATATCAAAGTAAGTGTCAAAGTGTCATAATATACTAGTAATTGGTAATGTTGTAGTAAAACTAAATATCATAAAATTGACAAGATTTAACCAATTAATGATTCTTTGGCTGAAAGACCCGAAGAAGATAAGTAAGTTATTCGAAAGCTTGTCAAAATAAACGTTGATTTGTTAAAATGACCTCTAGAAGCCAAAGAATCATTAATTTTAACTTTTAACCATATCAGAGGTTTAAGTTGTAAGTACATAGTCTGTTCAACCATATAAGATTGAACCATTAATTGTCCGTTGTCCAATTGTTTCTTTTGACTTTTAGGTTTTAGTTTACAAAGTTATCAAAGTTTACATCCTATGTACCTGGAGACAGAACAGTGACAAGTTTTACCAGAGAAGACTGCTTGACATCAAAGACTGAATATCAAATACATGATATCCACAGGGAATATTTATTGAAATTTTTGGAACTTTGGAATTACTACCACAATACTATACCTTCAACTTTAACTTACAATCAAAGTCGCAACTATCGAGAACTATCATCGTAGTAGATTGCAAAGGTAAGTCTTAATAATATTGAATGAAGCAAAATTGTACAATTAAAAGTACAACACTTAAACTACAAGTGTTTTAAAAATAGAGCAATGAAGTAAAACCAAATACCATGTCGATGTCGCTGTTCAGTGTTCAATTAAAAAACAATACACCTAGAATAGAGTTAATTACAACAATGAATGTCAAAAACGTGAGTGAGTGGTGAATGTATATGGAGTTGTTTGATTTGTTGTAATGGGATAACACTTTTTGTATCTTTTGTAGGTCAGTAATACACTTTTTGACTTCATTTTAATTTTTGGTATTGTTGACTTCTTATTGCTAATTGGTGGTTTTTCTGACCTCCAAATTGCGTCAGATTATGTTGGTGTAAGTTAGTGTTAGGTTTAGATGTTAAGTTTTCTCATGAAAAGCTTGTAAGTTGTATCAGCTAAAGAGAATGAAGTGTCACTTTAGTTTAATAATTATTGAAGGCTGATCAGTTTCTTATTACTTGCTGTTACCTCTCTTTATTTTTGCAATTAATGATTTCTTGGTGAGCTGTGTATCATTTATAAATTGACAATCTTAACAACCACAAATAAGTGAAAGGCTCCATAAATCACTATTGATTGTAATAATATTATATTTCTAATTGTTCTTATCATTCGTAATAATTAGTAATGTTTGATATTAACATTAACATGTTAAATTTTATTAATGTAACGATAATCTCATTTTTAATTCAAGTATTCTTTGCTAGTATATTTTTATTGTCATTTTGTCTACAGAAAAGAAGATGGCTTCCGCTAAAACGTTTTTGAACTCTGCAAAGTTAATAAAAAAGAAGCCTGATGCCGTCAGTAACGAATGTGAGATTTGTGACCGCCCAAGTGGTAACGTTTACTGTTCAAATTGCAAATCCGAGTTTAAGGGAAGAATCAAAGCTGCTTGTCTGAAACATCCACGGGTATTAGAATTTATTACCATTTTTTAATTCTTCTACATTTTTTGCATTTTTTGCTGACAGTAATGTGTTTTTTAAGGTTTTATATTTTACGGACTACGCAAAATGCCCTAAGTGCAAACGCGATGACACTTTGAAAGATGGTCGTCCCATGGCAGTACAGTCAATGGATGTTTTTGACTGTGTTTGCGAGAGGCAAAGCAAAAAGTATTTCTGCATGAGCTGTGGATGGTTCACTATGGCAGGAAGAATCCGTATGATATGCCAAGCTCATCCAAAGGTAGAAAAAAAAATTGCAAAACACTCCAAATATGTGCAGAATTAGAATTAAGCCATATTTTTTTTCCTTCTTCACTTTTGGTATTCTCGTGAGGCTTAAGTAATATGAATTAATTTCTGTTTTAGACTCTCTTTGTTCAAGACTTGCCCTCAGCAGCATGTCCAGCTTGCAAAGACAGCAAACTGGAAGAATTGGACTGAACAAAACACAATAAATTCAAGAGTCTGATTGATTAGTCAATTTATAAGAATTCGAATTAGTATTTCTATTGTAGTTCCCGTTTAATGAGTAGAGCTAACATTTAAGTAGTTAACAGAATCGAATCAGTTATTATAAACATTAGCATGATTTATTACTATTACCGATGTTACTTATTGCAACTTGTAATTTTCTTGATTAAATAAACTTACGTACAACTTATTTACATTTGATAAAAATTGATTTGTTTTATTAAAACATTGCTAAAGTTTCAAACATTATAATTTTATAATATAAAACATATTATCTTCCATTAATAAGAGTATAAGTTATTTAAACTCCGTAATTAAATTACCTGACTTTAGATTAGTAAGTATAAACATAAACACATCATTCATTATAAAAGATTATACGTAAACTATTCTTGTTTTCTTTAGTTGCATTTAAAAGGAGACGATTTGGTAGTATTTGTATATGTGTACAATGAGTATTTTGTAAGTAACAACTTTTTGGTTTAGTAATCCTCATAACTCTTTCGTTAGCTACTAGGAGGAATGTTGAATTAGAAAAAATTATAAATTATAAAGTCTACGCATCACTAAAAGTTCCTTTGCTAATCATGAGGTGTTTCAAGTACAAGGCAACAATCCACATGGAGTATTCTCTTGTTAGAAATGTTGCCACGTATAACGGGATGAAATAAGCCTCTGCGACTTCCAAACAAATGGCTGACAAGAAAAAACAAACGCTGAAACACAATAGCACTAAAGTGTAAATCATCCAAACGCGAAGAAATCCTAAACTTTGCTGCAAATAGAAAATATGCGACATGTTAACTAACTGCTATATATTTTATCCCTTATATTATATCTATAACAAATGTCACATTATGAATAAATTATTGTCATTTGGTATAAATGACAGGCATTATAGGCATAACTAATTAGTTAATGGTAGTTTGAAACCAAATGTGTCACACAAATTAAATTACTTACCCTCACAACTGCCATGATGAGTAAAATTCCCAAAGCTATTTTCTGTAGCCAATACAGAGTATTGAAGCTGAGAAAAATTCTTAGAGGAATAGCTGAAAATGGAATAGAAGTAAAAATAATATTATAAGGAATTTTTCATGGTTAAGAATTAATTTATAGTTATTAGCGGGATCAATTACCGTTATTAACTCCTAACCGCTGCAGATTTATAAGATTTATTAGTTCTGGTGATGGATCATCAAATATTTTCAGAACATGTTCTTGATGCGTTTCAAAATAGATTTCTCCTCCTATACTCATTATGAAGATAACCGATGCTATTAGCTAGTAAATATACAACAAGAGACAACATTTTAGTTTTCATGAAACCTGATTGCCACTTTCAGTAAGGATGAAAATAAATATTAACAGAATCTATTTACAATTTACAAAACTGTTAAATCGATAACAGAAATTATTATTTACAATCTACAACTATTAAATTGACAATGGAAATTCTTATTAACAAAAGAGGTATGTGGTATAATTTAATGTAAAGGTGAAAAGTAAACTTAACATGTAAAATTACGGACAAAGGTAAAAATTATAGGAAAATATTTGCTTACTATATCTAAAACTGCTATAACTGTGACTCCCCATTTCAGAGGAAGACAAAACGTGGCTCCAATCATTCTCCTTTTTGTTATATTGTTTGTGTAGATTCTTCTAAGTGTCTAAATGTTCCTCCGACCAGGAATAAGGTTATAGTCTGGAGCTTGCAGTGGGCACTTGAATTGTAAGAAAGATCGAATTATTTCATTTTACAGTTTAAGTAGTTCTAATTCTAATGCATTTTCTAGTAATTCTAATTTTAGAGTTAGAAACTTCCGCATTCTGTTCTCACAGGTTTTTAATTAGGTAGGTATTTGTATCATTATCGTCCATGAATGGTTGCAGACAAATCACATTAATAATAGCACACTATACTTGCCCGTTTTAACAATTTAACAGAATTTATAAATAAATTTCATTGATTCATCTTTCAAGCATGAAGAACAAAAATTACATTTTTTACTACGTCACACACAGGTACACAGTAAATACTATTTTTACGATTTAATTTTTACAATTTACATAATTTTTAGAAATGAATTTTATACACTTTACTAATTTGAAGCTATATATTTGTAACATCCCTATAGGGTTTTGACTCAAAAGATTTATATCTGGATCGAATTATAGAACGTCTATTTTGTGGAAGCCTTTGTAAATTCAAACGGTTGCTGTCTATTCTATACACATAGAAAAGTCTATCACACAAATCTTGCTTACTTACAATCATGAGAATAAAATCATTTAATGAATTTACGTAATGTAAAAAGAATTTGAATTTAAAATTTTATATTTTTGATATTTATGAATTACTTAAATTAAACCCATAACATATTTTTTTATCTCTAAACCTGATTGGCAATCCTTTGCTTGATAAATCACCCAATGACTCCGATTAAATTGGCGAATTTTCATTATATGTTTGTTAAACAAACGGATAAGGTTTTTTAGAGCAGATGGTTTATTCCCATATAGCTCAGTATACATTCTCGTTTAACTGTATAGGGCAAGTGTACTGGATGTTATTAAATTCTTCCTTTATATTCCTATACGCAAGGTGTACATAACAAGATGTACACACAAATCAAAGAAATGACATTGTAAATGTGTGCACAACTTGTATAAAGAACAAAGTGTCCTTCAGTGTTCTACTGACGACTAGGTCAATTTGGTTGGATAACCGCGTTAAAAATCTTCAGATCCTTGACACAGCATACAATATCACATATAAATTGACATCTAAATTATCTCTTCGTATAGAAGCTTTTGCATACTTACTTGCATACTATTACACTTACTCACACAACAAACATTTTGCAGTCTCTGTATTATTGTATTACGTATCTTGGTTTGTTTGTGTTTTTTCACTGAAAGGGCGTATCAAGAAGATTCGGAAACGGTGGACTCGATCGGTTTGGGGAGCTAACAGGCAAAAATGAGATTTGCAGCATTTAGCTGCAAATCTATATCTAGAAAAAATATATCTCAAATCTATATCATCTGTGAGTGTATCCCTTTTTCGGAATTTATATAGGTGAGCCCATATGTACTTCTAGATACGCCCTTGTTTCTCTGTGTACACACAGAAGCGAAGTTACTTTAAGAATTAAAACATAAAATTAATAAGAATTGTTTACAAAAAGAGCCAAAAGCAAAACACATATTATAATATGTACATTTTTGTACAATCAGTATAGGTAGGTAGATATAAATATTTAACTGTAGGTACACTAACATTATTGCTATAGTGTAATCACTTATTGTTGTACTACGGTCATTGTATTGTAATGGTTAACCTGAAGTTATCTGATCTTCAAACTTCAATGTACACTAACCTAATAACAAGGTGAGACCATCGACCAAGTCAACATACGATTTTAAAACACGCTTGCAATCTCATAACACACAATTTTTCATTACTTATTATGCAAAAGCCAAAAATTGATGCTGCACTGCACACATATACACATCATAGTTCACTTTATAAATAAACATACACAACCACTATACACAGCTTAATCATATTTAGCTTTTAACTATGTGCTAAAGTATTTGTCTCTGGTTAAATTCAGGTAAACGCAGAAGTACAATAATAATACAGCTATTGTGGCTATGTAATTAATTATTGTACAACATTTACTGAATGTGTAG
Source organism: Pogonognathellus flavescens (assembly GCA_019776165.1). NCBI lineage: Eukaryota > Metazoa > Arthropoda > Collembola > Entomobryomorpha > Tomoceridae > Pogonognathellus > Pogonognathellus flavescens. The sequence continues at coordinate 18,535 of JABASD010000751.1, read as the reverse complement.
GCATGAATATAATAGGTAGGTACTCTCACTCCCCTATAATCTTTAAGCGCATTATAATACTGGGGAGTATGCATTTGTGGAGTAGACTACTGAATTACACTGAAACTGAATAAAGAAAAATCTGAATACTTGCAAAAATGATTAATTGGTAGTTGTAACGATAATTTGAAACGTAGTAGAAATACCTACTCCACTAATAAAAACAGAAAATACAAGAAAATACTTTTATGTAGGGAATTGTATTTGTATAAATATATCAATGAAAATGGTAGTGCCAACTACACAAACGCGTCAATTTACTTTTGTTCTAGAGCTACAGCACTGGATATCAATCGTAGATCTGAGATTTATGATCTGTATTATATATGAAGTATTAAAAGTGTATTGTAGTAGTAGACATGCTGTGTCTGTGGCAAAGTACATCAACCTGCTTTACTAATAAACTATTATATTGTTTAGATCAGAAGATTGAATATTATAACACAGTTAAAAGACTAGACCTAAATCATGTTGAGCAAAGTGCAAGGTCACATTTCAACCTATTCACAATTCTTTTACAAACAATTGCATTACAATGCAAAAATTCTGCACACTCGATGCACACTTGTCTTATATAGAGATACATAATCATACTCCAAGTGTGTTAAGTCAAGAAATAATTTACAATTAACTAAAAATACATTTTAGGTTTAAACAAAAAAAATTTTGCCAATTTTTTATTTACTATTGTAAACTAAACTTGGCTGTACATTACACATTATAATTACTGCACTGATTTATTAACCTCCGTCTCCGTTAATGGCTACACTCTAAACTAATACTATTCCATTGATTTCTACCGGCTTTAATTCATATTTCAGTTTAACATTTATTTTATTTTAATTTGTAAGTGATTGTACAATTAAATGCAAGGAAGTATCTACGTATAGGGTCAACGGGCTTGGGCTCCCCTTTAAATTCCGTAAAAAAGAATTATTTGACAAAAATTTGCTTGCTCATTTGTATTCCTCACAATAAGTCCTTTACCCCTTTTTTGTGAATTTTAGATAAGCCCTTGCTTAAATGTTAAGCAATGTTAAATAAGAAAGGTATCACATGTAATAATGTGAATATACCCATAAAAATGTAATAGGTACACGTATTAAAATCACGGTATGCAAGGTGGAAGATATTATTGTATATTTGCACAATTGCACATCATAATTTAATGCATTATTCAGCAAAGGCAGTTATAGAGTAGATTATGTAAATAAGATTGTTTGGAATTGTTTAGAATTTTTGGAAATTAAATATATTTTTACTACAATGTATTTAAGGTAAATTGCACCATTCTTCTATAGCCTACTATAGTAAAGTTCCAAAGTACATTTATTATCTGTACACGGTATAGAGTACAACAATAAATATTTTTGAAAGCTTGATTGAATTGAGTAAGATCCAAATTCACAAGACTTGGAATCGAATTACTTTACTGTTATTTAGTTATCAAGACAAGACTGAAAATTTGAGATAAGTGTATTTAAGTAGCTTTAATTGTTTTATGAAGTGAATGTACCTTTTGTGTGTCCAATAAATTTTTATCTTTCCTTTGTTCTCCCCCGTGACATATTTAATGAACTGTTAATTCTTGTGAATTGCAATTTTAACAATCCATAAATTGAGCCATCCAGTCCCCTTTTTGCTATTTCATTTTCTAAAGACAATATAAATAACACACCTTGAAAATATTTTTTGCAATATTTCTGTACACTCACAAACGAAACACAAAAATTCACTTTTGCTAATTTACTTCTTATTTTCACAATTAATTATTGATCACCATAATACTAATTAAGTGGATAGTATAGTACATAAGTAGTTTGAAAGAACTTTGAAAATATTTAATGTAGAAATATTTAATTTCGAGACACACTGGCAAAAATGAATGGACTATTTTTAACGTATTTGACAGCCGATAAAAGTCTCAATAAAACATATACGTGCACAGCCCAAAGTTATAAAAAAACTTCAGTAGAAAATTTTATTCCACACAATCCCCTTTGAGACAAATCATGATTTGTGCATGAAATAAACTTCCTTAACACCAGCACACGTGGCTCTTAAATTATAGTTAATTAAATAAACACAGGAATCCTAACATTTAATTTTAGCCTTTAGTCAGGACGGAGAACGACTACACCCCGATTAAAAGTCTTGTGAATAACTAAACACTAATAAAGAAAAGCAGTTTTCATGAATGACACAAGACACAATGAAATATCTTAATATGTAAACACACTCACACCTTTGTCTGCACAAAGAGAACGTATTTAAGTATTATGTACGCAACGCAAACAAAACTACACGACTACATACGCGATGGCACTTCTGTCTGATGCTCATTGCTCTTTTCCTTTCTTATGACAGTCTCATATATGTCTCAGGATGTCAAGAACAACGAAGGAATACATTCAAGAGTCTCAAGTCTCAACGCAATAGTCTACATGCAGATGCAGCATCCTTATACGGACAAAATGTTGCTTAGTTCTTTTAGTTAGAGAAGTAAATGCACAAAAATGTCGTCTGAAGTAAAAATAGTCGCACTTTGCGTTTCTTTCAACTGCAATTATTATTTTAGGAACGCAGGTGAAAATGTACAACAGATCTTACTCTTATTATCATGATGGCCTTATAAAGATTCACAAGGAGACACACAGGTGAATTTAAAATATACAACTAGTAAATTCAATTTCAACTCCAACTGCTGTAGCACTTGTAAAATTCTACTAACCACATTGATAAGTTGAATGAGCACGTTGAATGAATGAATGAGAGACTGACGAGAGATGAGATTGTGTTGCGTGAAACACGCCGACCTCCCCTACATAGATAGTTCTGCTCTTTTCAGCTCATCTTTTCATATTCTACAACTTTATTAGCAAGGTAACTTAAATTGAGACTTTATCTTATTGCCAACACACGCGGACACGCGTATAGTGTATTAATAATGCCTATAACACTACAGTAACTGTATAGATGTTCTAAATGTCTATAATATAAAGAAACTCACTTACTACTATATTATCAGTAAATACTGTTTTACAATTAATACAACATATTCACTTCTACTCTTCAGACTGAACACCCAATTCTGTTGAAATATTGTTATTAAGTTATTAGTCTCAATAGTCTCAAATCACATTTCACATCTTCTACGTGTAACTTGAGCGAGGATTCTAATTCTGAGTATGTGGAAGTGTGCTGTGACCACATAAAACTACTAGGCTTGGAAATGAAATTAATTTTCTGTCTGCACAAATAACTTTCATGACTACTCAAGTATACAGAAGTATACAATACAGTACTAATCGCATATACAGCAAGAGTAGGTAAATGTTTGATTGTAATAAAAATTACAATTTTTGTAAGTATGTATTATACTTACAACTAAAGAAGTTAGGAACAAAGACATACTATGTCTTGTATTGGAAAAGCTTGGTTTTGAGACTTAATGGTTAATTAGTGCCGTAGTGGGTCAAGTGTATTATTATCCAATGCTTATAAATATTTAATGCTTACCTGTATAAAATGTAAGGTATTTTTTAGCATGTACTATAGTAAACTTTTATTCAGTTCATTAATATTACCTTAATTCAATAGTGTATTTTAATTTTATGTGCATAAATTATTAATTAGCTTGGTCTACATTACGTAATTTCTCATTTACGAAAGAAATATTTAAAGCAGCTTTTGAATAGTAGCAGCTTGATTAGAATAGTAGCAGACAGAATAGAATAGAATAGAATATGAAATGAATAGTTCACCAAAATTATGTGCATACAAAAATAATTAGGTAGATATGGATAATAGATAGATAGATAATTATAGTAGGTATGTTAATAATAGAAAGATGCAAATGAACTGAATGATTTAACTAATTGGCCTCAATGATTATATTTTAATAAAATAATTTGCAGAAGACACACATGCAAGCACGTGCACACACACTAGATTTAATGTTAGGCTACTCAAGTATTCTTGGTACATTTGTATTTAAATATGTATTTAATCAATCATTTTTGGAATTTTTATGATTTGTAACAGAAAAATCTATTATTACCTTCAACTCCCATCATTAAACTGCACGCACATGTTTATTGTATCATAAAAGATAACACTTCTGTAATATTAACCTTAAAATAAAATAAAATGCTTTATCAAATAGGTAAACTATTGTAAGTCAACATTTTTACAGAAATTCTGCTACTGCGTTACATACATACAACCAAGACCGGCATATCCATACAAATAGACTAAAGAGCACAGTACTCTGCACGTTTTAAGTTAACGCTGGCTTTGATACAACATAAAACTAAACAGAACAACAAAAATTAGGCTTAATAAATAAATTATACAGAAAAATTCATTATTATTTGCATATACGAAAAAATGAATGTACAAAATGTTCGTCCTAATATTAACACCAAAGTATATCTACTACTTCTATCTGCTTGGTTAATACAAGTAATATTATACTATACTTAAAGTACAATTAAGACAAATTTAATGGGCAGATTAGGTAAATTAATTATAATACATTTAACATTAGGATTAGGAGTCTTTGGCCAAAAACGTAGAACCCCTACGTGCATATTTTATCTCAATAGAAATAAAACATGATTTTTGGGAAAGTATTTTATATTTAAAGTATTAGACTTGAGTAGGTATACGTGTGTAGATTGTAGATGTTATTTTCGTATCAAGAGCGAACGTTCATGTTCTGCAAACCTGTACAGTACGTTTATTACATGTGTAAGAGGTGCTAAATAGGATTTAGACCAGAAATCCATACGTCTATTAATGCATTGTAAGTTCAAGACTATTTACTCCACCATGATGATTGTATGGTACGGGATAACGCAATATAGATAACACTGGCAATAATAGTAAAGTAAATTGCCAACTCTTTCTCAGCATTATTATTATTATTCAAGTATTATTGTTCTTGCAGTGGTAGCGTCTCTTCATATTTTCAGCAGTAGAAAAGACTAATTACTATGTTGCGATAATTATAACGAAAATTACGTTTATAAATGATTCTGAAACAAAGTCTTATAAAAATACACAAAAACTTTATTAATTCATTGCCACATAACCCACTTAGTTCGTAAAGGAACCATTTTATAGTTGACAAATTTCATTCTATCAAAGCACAGCATGTTATGCATTCTCGCAGTATGTTACTTGTAATACCAATGAGAAAGGTAGGTACCTTATCTAGAATATTACAGCAAATTCTTTTCAATCTACTTCCATTAACTCCTGCAAATCAAACAATTTTTTTTTTAAATTAAAAACGCATGAACATCGATAAAATGTTATGAATGAAAATCTTTTACTTTTAAATGTAAATGCAAGATTGTGAATTTTTCAAATTAGAACTTACAATTATTGGTTTGCAATCGGGAAACCGATCTTTTACATACGATGGATATCCCGTGATTGAAACTGACATACTAGCTGCAAAATCTGCTGCTAGCTGAGATGCAATCGGATCACAATTTACGGTAACCGATCCAGTCAACTGTTTATTCTTACGATACAGAGCGCAGAAACAAATATCCGTCTCAACGCCCATCTTAGGATCCGTGAATATAACAACCTCGTCGCAATTTTTAATGTAACCTAAGGAAGTTCAAAATATACTTGTTACCATCATCATCGCAGGATTATGGTCAATATTTATAAAATGGACAATTAAAAAACATGTATCATGTATCAATTCATGTCTATGAATTGTAATTTGCAAAAACTAATTTCCCTAAATTAATTTTAAAACATTTAAAATAAGAGTACCACAAATCCTTAATTTAAGGTCGAAGAAGCTGGCCCAAAAGAAAGGAACGATTTTGGTAATGGAAGTCGGGACACCGATCATATTCAGTGCTGCAGTTTGTCCATGTTTGCATGCAACACTCCAGTAGGGAATTTGAACCTGATCATCAGCTATGTCCAGAGGAAAACTTGCGACATCACCGGCAGCGTAAACATTTTTTATACTTGTTTCCATATACTGGAAAAAATTAAATACACATTTATTATTAATTTTTAAATTAATGAATTAAATAATCAACGAATATGAAAATAAAATATTGTATAACAATAGAACTTTTACTTGGTTAACAATAATAGCCTTTGTAGATTCGTCGACTGTCATTTTTGAAGACGAAGACACACATAAATCTGAATTTGGCGCTGGCCACATGGCTAAAATGACGTATTCCGCATCAATGTTTCCTCTTCGACTTGTCACCACCTTAATTACTTCTCCATGAGAATTCCCAACAAAGCAACGAACATCATCAGGGCCGATAAATTCCAATATTGCACAATTTTCCAAAGCTTTCTTATGAATATAAGAAGCTACTTTTTTCCCTAGCAAGTAGGCCATAGGAAATTCACTATTTGATATTACGGAGATTTTGGAACAAACATCACGTAAAGCCCATGCCAATTCCAGTCCAATAAACGTTGCTCCAATGATTACAATTTCCCTGTCTCCCACTTCGTTGCGAATGTTCATTCCGTCTTCCAATGAGTAGATAGGTCTGATATTTTTCAAATCTGCTCCATTAATGCTTATTTCTTTCGGTCTATTCAAAAATACTATATTTAGTACATACATTCAAACAAAAGGCTTGCTACAGAAGATAATTTCATATTGATGTTAATAATGTGTACTAAAAAACTAGAGAAATTAAACTACAATAAAGAAGGCATAAATAACGAGTTTATATTTACTTACTTGGACCCAGTTGCAATCAGAAGTTTGTCATATTGAAGAACTAAGGATGATTTTTTAATAAATACTTTTTGTGAGTTAAAATCCACTTTTTCGCATTCAGACAAATCCAAAACTTCAATGTTACCACTCTAGAAACAGAAAAATACATTAAAGAATTAAAATTATTTATAACTAAAACATATCAGTGTGTATGAAAAACGAAAAATCAGTTGTGTACTCGTAACAAAGCATTACAATTGCATAAATTATGCATTAACATGGTATTAACCTTATAATAGTCCATGTCCCTTAAACGGACGTCTGCAATACTGATTCCGGGCATTTTGTTAATCATGGTTCTATCATATGGCAAGTGGTGCTCTTTGGATATGATAGTTATCCTGCCATCATATTTATTTTGTCGTAGAGTTTGAGCTGCAATACATGCGGCTGGTCCTTATAAAACAATCCAAAAATTTACAACAAAAAATTAATAGAAAAATTATCACAATTTTCATTGTTATATATATTCTGATAATTACCTCCCCCAATGATTATTATCGATTTATTTTTATTTTTCAATTTTCCCAAAGGTCTAACTATTTTTGAGGGCATTTCATCCCCACAGAACACTACGACATTGCCATCCTTCTGTTCAGTGACTTTATAAGTTGGAAGACAATCGACTGAAGGAAAATCTTCTATGTCACCTAAAGACATGATTAAAAAATTCTTTGTATTAAAAAGTACAGGCAAAAAGGGTTTATCTTGTTTTCATCAGGTCAAGCGCATTTTAATTATATAATCTGATAATTATGTGCATTCTACTTGTCGTAAGGATCTAATAAGGTAACATACCGGTTTTAATATCAAAGCAAGCTCCATGCCATGGGCAGCGAATTTTGCCATCTGCAAACACTCCTGATGCTAAGGGTGCACCTGCAATATACAATCATTTCCAATGTATGTAATTAGTAATTCATGCTAAAAATGTTTCGAATTCAAATTGTAACAACTTCAAATTCCAAAAATATCGTATTTTATCTATGAGGTATTTTCAATCTTACCATAGTGAGGACATGTAGCTCCGAATGCGAACAAATTCCCTTGGTACTTTGCCAGCAGAATTGGAATATTATTCTTAACAGTAACCTCCGAAATACTGGAGAATAATTATAAATGAAAATGCATGAATTATTAGTGCTTCATGTTTCAACACAAAACTGAAATCCTTATAACGAAGATGACTGATTTTAAACTTACCAATCATTTTTAAAATCGTACTTCTTTCCAACAGAATAACCTGCAAGTTGTATATGAAAAGAGTAATTTGTATGTATTCAGTAAGATAAATAATTAATGTGCTTTAACTGACAATGAGTGCATACCTTTTGTCACTGGTTTACTACTACAACTACCCGCGATTCCCATAATCTATTGTTTTAAAACTGTACTGTCTTCAGGCAAACTCTGTTGGAGTCAGTAAATAAATTCTTCTAATTCTTCTATACCGCAAAAACCTCAAATACTTTAAATCGTCTGAACTAATGAATTTTGCTACTAGAAATCTTGAAGAATTTTTTCCAGGAAAAATACGAAGTAATTACTAACACACCTGTATTTACCACCTATCATGAATTTTAAAATTGCTATGGAAAATATGAATTATCTGTGCCAAAACCAACTCCTCTGCAATTTTACTAATATTAACTACAACAAAATGCCCAAAAAAGATCCAGAAGTCAAAATACTTTTAGAATTCATTAATTGATCTTTAATTAATTTACATTTAATTACAACTTGTGAAACAATAACAAACTACTGAATAAGTGTAAGCAAATAAGTATGCTAACTCATATCAAAGTCGGACAGTAAAGCTTGATGATACTTGATGGTTAATACTAGTTTAAAGAACAATCATAATGCTTCATATCTTTAGTGCGAAACTTCACTAAAATAAATCTAGATCGTCGTAAACGATAGGTTTACGATTGCCCACCGGTCCCTCTTGAGGAACGAATCCTTTCTTATTGTGTACCAGCTTGTCAATGGAGAAAGAAAATCCTTCGTCATTATCAATGTCGCACTTGACCTTCGCTTCATCAGCTTTTCTCTGCTCCTGCATCCCGATTGCTGTTAAAAATAGGTAGATTTGATTAAAACAACAATAAGAATTACTTAGATTAGAACTTTGACTATTGGAAAAAGTTAACAAAACCAAATAATGCTCTGGTCTGTAAACATAAGGTTAATTTTAGTCATAGTTTAAGCCTGATAATACTACATAATGTAAACATAGTGCTCTATCTATCTCTTTGAATTTGTTATTTCTCAAAATTTCTCCTTCCTAAAACCTCAAGACAATAAGAATAAGAAACTAGAAACAGTATTTATAAAAATTCAGGATTAATAATTATAAATTAATATCAGATTAAGAATACTCACACTCGGATGCTTGCATGCGTTTATGAATTCTGTACTCGAACTCGTTCATTCCAGCTTGAGCCAAAGTGTTTTGTTTGGTTTTATCTTCCACGACTTTGATGTTATCTATGCGACGACTCTGTTCCTCTTGAAACAACTGATTAACTTGTGCTTCTGGAATCCTTTTGTCATTTCTTATGAGGTACAAAAACACCCCTCCCCTAGTCCTGCGTCGTGCTTGGGACTAAAAATTAAGTAAAACAAGTAAATAAATGAATATAAATAATGATTACATAATGTAAAAAAACTTCGCTAACCAAATAGGGTGAGCCAGAATATGAGTAAAGTGAGATGCGTAGCGAAACGGTACTAAGTACTAACAATACGCCAAAGTAGGATATGTAGTCAAATTGAAGTTACCTTAATCAATAAACCTCCTCCGAATTCGATTTTCAGCGTCTTGAAATACAACCGTATGCAAGTTTCCTTCCCCAATAAGTTTACAGCCCGGACTAGTAATAAGAATAATAATATGATTAATTACTATCGTTTACTAAGAATCAGCGTTTCATTCAATCTTCTCGTAAGAATGTTTTCAGAAATAATTTTATATGCAATTATGTGTATTTAAAATAGTAAAAAACATTTACCCAACAATGTTCGGTTGTTTTCTTTCATCCGGTTAGCCAGAAAATTCCCCAACTGCTCATCATCCATGGCTAACATTTTGGGTCGCATATAAGTACCTTTCTTGGGCTAAGAATTACAAAAAATTAATTATTTCCTTATTAATAACTATTATGCAAGCGATAAATTATCATATTGCAAGAAAAAATATAATAAAATTACTTTAATTTGTTGGTTTCCAGAATTTTGTTGATTGGAACTAACAGCTGGAGCTTCAGCAGGCGCCATGTCCACAATGTCCACATCCATTGCATTTGATGGTTGTGCATTTGATGTCACTTTATTGGAAGTCCCGAAAGGGTGACATTCTTTCCCTTTTGAACTTGATGCGGTTTCAACCTTACCAGATTTCCTCAGCCTCAGTTTTTTAGCTTTTTTCTCACGCCAGAATTTTTTACTTGAATCGCTAAGACCGTCGCTTGACAAATCGCTGCTTTCACAGTCCACAGAGGGAGATTTAATGTCATCATCATTTTGTTTCCGCTTTCTCATAAGCCTGGTAATGTATGTTTCACATCCCCGATATTCCAATCCGTGCCCGTGTTCAACAGCAACTCCCGTAACTCCGGCTGCAACCTCAGAGATTAGCTGCTCGTTCAAAACATTTCCCCACACATTGTTTGTCTTCTTTTTCACTTCCACTTCTGATGACAATGGGGAGGCTGCTGGTGCCAACACTGGGAAACCTCCTGGGAACACTGGAAAGCCTGCTGATGATGTCACCTTTTTCGACTTTTTCCTGCACTGTCTTTTCTTTTGAGTTGGACCATCGGAATCCGAGGCACTGCTGGAACACTCACCCTCTGAGGATTTATTCAGTTTTTCTTGTATCTTCAGAATCTGCGAGTCATTAGAAATGTTCATTTTTGTTGTTGAAATTTTTGATATCTCTCGTTTTCTGCTAAAAAAACAATTCTTTTTTCTAAATTGATGAATGAATCCACTAAGCTGACTAAACTGCACTACAACACTAAAATTACAACACTCAAGTCTGCAAATCTTTCAACACTATATGAACAATCAACAGAATCAATGAATCACCAGAATCACCACACAATACAATTCGAGTTCAGGCCAGGCACTGACAACAGCACAGTCGCAGTCACACAGCAAGTTTCAAAGGATTCCTCAATCCACATTCCAGAAGACTCAATACTGGATTGATGATGGTTCTTGATGATGTCGCAGACCTGCGCATTCAGAATGAGATTGGACTCTGTGCAATTTCAAAATTCCATGCAATTTCCATGCTATCCGTTCGTGCCTATTCGATTATATCTCTGGAATGCCGAATGGAGAGTCGAATTAAAAATCCCGATATATTGTTTTGAAGCTAAACTTATGCTCTTTCATAATGTGCTCTTTAATTTTTTCGAAAAAATGTCAACTGTGGACGTAGGATAGGAAGTCTTAACTTAAGAGTAAAATCTCTTTGTTTTGTTTTTTGTGCTTACCTGAGTGAGATCAGTCCACCAGTACCGAATCCTGGGTACGCTCTTGGAAATGAGAAAATTTTGCTTGTCTAATCTACATCTGTGTGGGATCCGAAGTTATTAATTATCTTATTATACTAATTATAATTACTTAATTATCACGCCATGATGAGTCATTGCGCTATGATCAGCTATAAACAAGGGCGTAACTACGTATGGGCTCACCGGGCTTGAGCCCTCCCCCCAAATCCCGGAAAAAAGGGGTTGTCAGACAAAAAATTTGCCTTTTTTGGGCTTTCAGCCTCTCCTAAACGGCTTGAGACCCCCATCACAAATTTCCAGATACGCCCCTGGCTATAAAATATACGTTTATAAACAAGGACGTATCTGCGTATGGACTAACCGGGTTTGAGCCCTACCGGAATCTGGGGGAGCTCACATTCCGGAAAAAGATGTTTTTAAACAAAAAAATTCTGCGATCGTATGCAAAGCTCATTTTTTGCCTTTGAACCCTGCCCATACTCCCCAATCTCCTGGAGCCGCCCCCATTTGTGAATCCTAGATACATCCTTGTTTATGGTTTTATTAATCATGCAATCGCAGAAGCAACTTATATTTATATAATTAGAGACAATTCAAAGAACTGTAACTGTAAGTAAAATTATATTTTTCATTGCATAGTTTTTACAAGGCAAACATTTATTGTCGCTATAATATAATTCCATTTTCTGCTAAATGGTGGAAGACTTGATTGTTTCATGTACATTTTCATTTATGATATTTCATAATTTATATTAATCATGTTGATAAGTAGACTACTTTTTTACATTGTCATTGCATAATTTGGCTCCAAAAAAATCACAGCTAGCACATTTATTAGTATTAATATAAGTACACGTATTACTTTAGATATATCTACGTAACTACATTAATTAATCACACTGTAATATTTTGCAGCAACGAGCTTACAAAAAATATTGTTTAACAAATCATATAGGTATTGAATTCCCATTAATCAGCTCAGAACTAGCACTATAAGCAAGCATAGCTTGCAAGCAAAAAATCTATTCTTAACCGGGTATCACTAGAAACTGAAAAAACTGAAAACTTTTGGTCGATTCCCTGATTGAATTGTTTCACCACCAAAAAGTTACTGTCATGGCCAAGTTATTAACTCAATAGAATGTTAACTTAATTCGTTATAATCTCTGTTGCTGATGAATTCCGTCGTTATACCTTTAACATTTACTATTGACTACAAGCAAATACATTTTGCTAATTGATATCGACGTCGACAACATCCCTGTTGATTTTTGGAGTCAGTATCACATCAAGACTTTGAATCAATTGTAACTCATTCGGCTTTCTCTTGGTCGAATCAGCAGCATCCGCTTTTACTTTGGTCCTGGACAAAACTACTTCCATTGTTGCCAAAGCTGTTTGCAACACTTCGGGAACTTTGTTTCTCCCGAGTTTATGAAACCATCCAAGAAAAAGAGCAGCGAACAAATCTCCAGTTCCTGTGAAAATCCCTTGCAGACGTGGAACAAGAATTTTCCACACTTTACGCTCTCCATCTAAAATTCATATAAAAAATAATTGCACTAAATAAATTATTCCGGTATCTTTTATTTTAAGTCAAGGTTCCTTAACTTTAGAATTGTCAAGATTATAATATTATTGAAGGACAGAATGATTTTTGGATTAATTACTTGAACTTTGGTCTATCATGGAAGCATATGTGGAAAGTTCCAAGCCTTCTCCGTCCAAACTTGTCAATATGACTATTGGTATTCCTTTTGCGTGAAGTATTCCCATTGCCTCGATTGCCTCGGTTTCATTAGTAACTTTCATCCCACTGAGTAACCTGTAAATTCAATTTGAATCGTAATTACAAAAAATTGTTCTAAAATTGTAGTAATTAAAATATCTAATGAATTATCGATTGAATATATATTGCATATTTGTGGGAAAAATTAATTACTCTAATTCGAATGTATTTGGTGTGGTTATATCGGCTAATGGAAGAACTTCATTTTGATATATTGGAATGAGAGTTTCTGGAACGTAGAAATGACCATTGTCGCCCAATACGGGATCGCACACTGTAACGATATGAAGGAATTAATTAAAGAAAATGCATTTCTTAACAAAATGTGTTTTAAAGGTTCAAATGTGTTTTCTTACAGTAAATGCATCCAGGATTTTCTTTTTTGATTCGAGAAACAACATCGCGAATCGTTCTCAAAAAAGTTGGGTCCCCTACATATCCAGTCAGAAGATGTGTGTAGTGACACAAATTATTTTCTTTCAGTCCCTTGTATAAGTCTTCTACAGGTTCATGAAACAAATACAATTCGTATTAAACTTTTTTTAAATTTTATTTAGATTGTGCAAATTGTTTAAAGTCTGTAAAGAAGTTTTTTACCAAGATCTTTGTCCGCAAGAACTTGACCGTACCATTTTCCGTACCCTGTGTGATTTGAGAGTTGAACGGAGTTGACAAAGTCTACTTCAAAACCTAGTGCCTAAAATTATTTTATAAAATTGTAAAATGTTACGGAGATGTTTCGAACAATAATTAATTGCAGAGAAATTTTTGCTGTTATCTGTAATAAATAACCTGTAAGGGGAAAACCGCACATTTGTTTCCGACATAACCGCTGACCACGTGGCTTTGAATGGACAACACCCGAGGACTCTCATCTCCGTTCGAGGCTTCCGAAGACATTCTCATGTAGATGAGTTTATTACTGGAACACACATTTTTACAAAATTTTCTATAATAAGATCCTAAAAATTGATTTGTACTACTTACGTAATACAATGCACTAAATAATTTCTTGCTAGAGTGCATTTTACGGATTTGTTATATAGAAAATGTATAGGACATTCATCAGGACCATTTTATATAGGACAAAAAGGTACCAAGTCAAAAGCGAAAAACACTGCTAAAGTTAATTAAGGGTTCCTTATAGCAACATTTCTGTGATGCTTTTGTAAAATATAAAATTGATTCTTTAGTTCTATCGATCCTAATTCAAAAGCTAAATGAATTTTGTGTGCGCTTATCATTTCAGACTATTCAGACTGACACATTTATTTACACGGGAAACACTACATATATGCGTACCTCATACTTCATTATACTTAAAACTACATCTACCTTTATTTTAATACTAAATGTTTTTTTATAAATTACTTAGAATTAGAATGCATTTAAAATTTCCTTTCTTGATAAACGCGCTACTACACTTCATTATTTCCTTCTTTAAAAAGACATAACAAGCGTTTGTAACATGTATTATCACTGCAGTATATTATTATTATCATATCCAACAAGGACGTATCTAGGATTTTAAAATGGGGGACTGAGTCGTCCTGGATGCTCAGAGTCCAAAAATGCTAAATAACCCCTTTTCCCCGGAATCTATGATGGGAGGGGGGTTATATTAAATATATATAAAATATGTTAAGTCATGTATGAGCCGGTATATGTAGATACGCCCTTGTTATCCAACAACGTATCGGATTTGAATTTATGAATAAAATAAATGATAAAGGTGCTTGTATTACTAAAAATTAGTAAACTGTATCTTATACACCTTAGGTATTCCAGCTCCAATCTTCCAATATTATATGCACTTGCAAAACATTTGGAAAATGTATTGAAAAAAACATTCCTCATTTCTATTTCTTAAAATAAGAATTTAAAGAGTAGTAATATTTATAATAAAATGAATTGTAGGTATGTATATAAATTTTCTACCTCCTGTGTATTTTATATATACACCCAGCAGATATGTATGTAACTCCTTAAATAGTTTATCAACACCGCACCGTGTTATTGTAAAATATTCGGATGCATTGATCTGAACCTAATGAAGCTTTTTAGGATTAATATTGTGAAAACAGTTCATAAAGATGTATATAGATTTAAAAGCTTAATTTTGCAGTTGAATGGTCACTAAAAGATTCTAACAGAATAAGTTTGCAAAGACACTTTTACTTTACTTGCTTTAGTTCTATGTATATAATATATCTGCCCTTTTCTCCACACGTATGTGTATGTACATATACTTATATAGTATGACAGGAAATTCTTAATTCCTTAGGAAAGGCCAGATATAAATTGAAAGACGAGAGAGAAAAGAAAAGTCCCGAAATCGGGTAGAAAGGAGTTTCAGATTCGGAAATCAATAGTTGTCATCATGCGGTGGCCCTATACTCTCCCGTGTGAATAAAGTGCGCGAAGAGAATGGCAGGCCTATTGCAAGTCTACAAAACTACTTTGATATAAATACTCTTAAATCCCTTTTATCCCCTATAATATATCACACACAGACAACACACTAAGGCACTCAGTCTGTACTTATACAATTCCCTAGAAACTGCTCATTATTATATACAGACTTAGATGAGCTCACACAACAGACACAGCCAAAACAAACGCACATACAAACAAATCCACACTCAACTCTACTCACACACATTCACATTACACTCTACACAAAATATCAATTCGTCATAAATAATTTACTAGAGATTCTTACTGCGGCTACGTTACTTTTCCTATTAACACTCTGTCGCTTGTAATACAAAACAAACACACTTGTAAATTATTAATAAACATTTACCTAAGTTGTCTCTCCCCCAAATACCAAACTATACAAACAAATTAGTAAATCATTTTTTTAATACAAAATTTCCTTAACTAACATCTTTACTTTGTACTACTTATTTGTTTGCACCCGACACAAAAGAAAGGAAGAAAGAAAAGAGTATAAGAAACTAATGAGATTTTTTTCCGAGGAAAACTGCGTCGTCACATTTCGCAAGCAAATTATTGTATACTGCTATATACCACTGAGTTCTAATGGAAACAATAAATGTTGCTATTTTTACCACAACGCAAGTAAATGTAAGTGCTCTACATATTACATAATATTTCCTAAACGAGATATACGTGATGCGTCTAAGTAACTAAACTCTAATGCTATTCGCTGTATCAATTTCATTCACACAACCAATTTTATTTGCACAATAATAAGCACTTTTGATATTTGAGAAGACTATATATTTTTATGTGTATATGCCTATACAGCAAATTGCAAATTGTATATAAATTATATACACACTTGTATTTGAATTGCTATACTTAGGGAGAGAGAATGAAAGATCTGTAAATAAACTTAATGGGTAGATTTATACAAGCAGTTGACATTTTCACAACAAATCTATTTTTGAATTCTTCAGGACTGAAGCAGAATAAAGCGGATTTAACTCTGTAGTGGATGGTGCATTTCAAATCAAGGTAATTTAATTTTTTCCTACACTAAAAAAGTTTTCTAAATTGGGTCTACGTACATAATTATTATTATTACTTACAATTGAAATCAAGAGCTTAAGCACACAAATTATATTGTAGTTTCTTCACTTTAAATTAATCCGTGTAAGTAAAATTATTAATAATAGAAAGAAATTTTCACAACACAATTAAATGAACATATAGAAGATTGAATTACACTTACGTGGTTCAATTTCTTTTCTTCGTCTAAGCCTTTTACTATAAGTCGGAGCTGTAAGCAAAGTCAATAAATTGTTTATTTGTTTGAGTAATGTGCAAACAAGTGAGAGAACAAATAATAAGGAATAAATAATGATGCTTGAGTTATATAAATACAGGATGACGATATATTATTTACACAAGCACACCTTATAGTAAAGTTACTAAAGTAAAATTATTGTTACATACAACCTTTACGATTGCAAGGCACTGAAAATAATGCACTTGATGCTGGAAGGTGTACAGAGAGGAATATGATGAGTTGAATTAAATTATTTATCACTATGCACTTAAAAACAGTTTTGTACTTTGTACAGTTACATATGTAGGTAGTAGTGTACGCTGTATCGTTAAAGTGAATACGAACAGTTAGATATAAATATATTTTGTTAGGTATGTCGTTGTTGTAAGATAATATTATATTATGTGTCTAGTTTTATAGTGATTTGATAAACTGGAATGAATGTAATGTAATAAAGGTACACGACAATCAGCTGCAAACTACTAAAGCATGTTTGCCGGCGACCTATGCAACTTGGGAGTTCATTCTTACAAAACTGTTCGTATCAAAGCTTATTCAGGGTTTTGTACTACGACAAAGATATAATAAAACTCACAAGGAAAAATTTGACATGTAGTTCGTAATTTTTGATTTTAACACAAGTTATTTTCTTCTGCGCTAACAATAAAACCAGTACAAGAAAAATGATTATGGCGATTAGTACATGTTGAGGAGTACGAAAGATTTCTACTGGCGTATTTAGGGAAAGAGCACGGGGCAAGAGCTCCACTCAGATATAGAAAAAGGGTTATGTACGTGCTTTATATATAACCTATAAATTTTATGACTTTATTGTGTCCTTTTGTGTCATCCCCAAATTTGAATCCTAGATACGGCTTTGCTTACAATGCAATAGAAAATGTTATACGCGATTAAGGTATCTTAACATCTTTTACTGCGTTGTAAGTTGTATATAGAGTTACAGATTACAGGTATATATTATATGTACGGATTACACTGTTTTTACCATTTGGTTTATTATTATAAGGATCAGCACAAAAACAAACGACAAAAAATTGTCATTCTTGGTCATGCAATCAACCTGAGAGCAGAACGCGATGTAATATTTATTTAGACAAGGTTTGGTTTCCTGACAAGGTACATTAATATTATGCATTATTTTTATCCTTATCCATATCATGCATTGTTATTCTATTTTTAGTCGATATTTGTAAACACGTTATTTCTCTGTAATTTTCCTTTATTGAAATGTAGGTTAGGTTATGGCTTTAATTGTGTCATTCATGAGAGTAACATACCGTACCGGCCGGTTTATTACCCCTATGGAGAGTTATAATTTCATGCATTTTTTTATGTGATAATGATTCGGGAGATGGGGAGTTATTTTAAGTTCGTAAAAATATTTAAAAAATTAATAACTAGGATCTCAATTTTTTTTCAAAATTTGATAAGTCATGGTGAGATAAGTAGGAAATTGTCCACATAATATTCTTTTCCTTACTCCGACTTACATTTCAAAGCGCAATGTATTAATTGCCGTGCCCAGGAAATACAGGAGGAGTTATCATTCGGTGAGCACAAATCTTGTTGAAATGTTGAATTAATTAACTCCCAAGGACGTACCGAGAGAGGGGCACTGG
>JABASD010000750.1:0-59558 GCA_019776165.1 Pogonognathellus flavescens | reverse complement strand
ATGCATGCGAAGTGAAATTGAGTAGGTAGAATTACAGTTATGAAGATGTGCGAGCAGGACGGGTGGACATGGTTTATGTATTCGGGCAGCATTGCCTACACAAAAATTTATTCTGATCCGTTATTAAAATCCTTATCAACACATTACACCTGTGCGGAGCTAGGGAAATCAAAGCTACACGTACGTCACAGAGGTGAGGAAGCCAGCATGCAGCAGCAGAAATCACCACATTCATACGTTGACGTTACGTTCTTGATACGAGGGGGCATTTAACGTAATTTTCTAACAGGAGGAGTACAACAACTGCTGTACTCCTCTTCCACTTTTACTCTAAATAACCCCTCGTAATCAAACTTTGACCTCAATTTACTGCCAAAGTAGCAAGTCTCCGCAACTGAAACAAAGCGTATCATGAACCTGGACGTCTGACCTTTCCAAAACAGTAAATAATTTCAGCGCACACCTGCTACCTTTTTTCCAGCTTAAATACAGGTAACGGCCATGCGTAATTTTTGGCCTTACCTCTCCGCTGTACGGTAATAATTATTCACGTAGCGTGATTTGATGACTCTAATCTACACGTATATTCCATGAAAAGGAAACGTAGAATTTAACCATTTTGGATATCCCCGAATTAAAGTCTTTAGAAGATAAACATAGTAAATCTTGAAGTCTATGTTTCTAAAACAGCTTAAATTCAATGTAAACATAATAAATATTTTATGCGTTTGATTATGAGTATAAAATAAAACAATTGAGTGAAAATAGAGTAAGAGTACCGATTTCTTACCTACTATTTATTGGTAAATTAATTATTAAAAAACGTACCATAAGACAAAAGTTAAAATATCGGCCAATTATTATCAGACATACAAATATGTGCCGAACGTATGTGTGTATGACTGTATGAGTGACCATGGCCAAAATGCATGTACGACTGCGCGAACTTTCATGACTCTATCAAACAAAATAAATACCCAGTTGCTGTTGCTACATAAATGCAGTTGTACGGTACTGTAATAGGTGTTCGCGCGTTTTTCCAAGTTGATCTCTTTCGCTTGCTTTCATTTTGTGTGAGAATTGAGAATGTAAATGAGACTCCCATTCACATTACAATCTCTTACAGGTAAGGTTACTCCTAGGTAATACAAATTGCAGATTGCTGTGATTGCAATGAAAAAGGGTTCATGTAATGAACGGGCTACCGCTAGTAAAATATAATCTGAGATACATTTCATGGGCTTCTTTTCTCATTTCATACGCATTTCCCATAACAATATTAAATTACATCAGCTTTACATAAAAGAAAGCTACTGAACTGAAATCATTTATAAATATATTATGAGATCCGCTAAAAACTTCTCTTTTCTGAAAACGGTACAAATTATCACTCTGATCCTCGTTTATCCAACTTTTAGACAATGAAAGTCAATGATGACCAAGCGCTACGGACTGTAAACTGAGAGTCATTCCGTTGTTGTTGAAGCCGGAGTATATCTCGCTCATCTTTTAGAAGATATCTGTACTTTTGCTTCCAAGTTTCTTCTGTGGAAGTACCTGCTACAACTAAAGATGGTTGTGATACCACCTTAACGGGAAAGTCTCTTTTCAAGAGAAACTCCCAGAGATCTTTGTCCTGTGTCACCGATCTTAAGTAAGTTGATGTTCGTGCTACGCGGCCTACAGTCTGAACCTCACTTGATTTCAAAATTTTGATCAATACTTCGGGTGGTAGGCTCTGAATACCCCTCAATTCATGAGACATTCCGCCCAAGTTATCCAATATCTTCATCACAAACCCTTGCTTGAAGGTTGAAGATAATTTAGATCCATTCAGCTTAATCAGTTGAAGCCATTCTCTTACAGGCTTTTTGATGTTGTGTCCTTCAGCCATACAGTCTAACGGTTCGCAAAACAGTAGAATGTTCAGTATGAATTTTTGCTGAACTTCTCCTGCATTATGCCTGTCAATAATGCAGATTTCTACACCATCCTCCTTGACCCGCATGATCATCTTTATAAAAGAGGAATATCTGTATCTTGCACCCGTTTCATTATCTTTCAATCTGGATTCTTCATCCAATAACGAAGTCGTTGATCCTGTATACGGGTGCCTCACTTTTACTTCGGTGATGTTATTTTTCTCAACCTGTCTATTGATATTGTTGGTAATATAGGGAATATCTAATAATAAGTGTGAATTAACATCATCATCCGAATATCTTTCCTTGTTTATAGCTGATCGGCACACTTTATTGTAATCAATTACGACCTTGAACTTTACGACCATGGAATCTTTGCTAAATACTCGACTAGGGTACTTAGAGCCAAATCGCAACATGTAATCTTTGAATTGCATAGTGACAATTTCTTCTGGGTCAAGGTCCTGCTCATTTTTATTTTGGACCAAAGGGACAAAGCCAACTTCTACGAACATAGTGTAAGCCAATGCAGCTCCTACAAAATGGATCGTTGCGTCCTCGTTGACACTTGATTCTAGAAGATTTTCTACATGCTGTGGCCAAATCTTCACACCTTGAATATCTCTTAAAATGTACGGTTTCCACCCACTTGACTTTGCTCCAATAAAATCCCTTTCGGATACGCCCTGAGCAGATATCTCCTGAAAGACGCGAGCCATAACCTTAATTCTAAAGGACAATTACCAGTTGCATCTGCTTTTAAAGCTTTCTTCTGACCAGAAGCAATCGGGATCTCAAATTAAAAACGCGAACAATATCTCGCACGTAGAAGAATACCTTGCTTTTAATTACAGTTACAAATGAAAAATAAATGAAAAATTGTGAATAGAAAATCATAATTGCGTTCACTAAGGAAAAATTGTGAAGTCGGCAAGCCGACAATACAACTAAACTCACTGCCCAAATAATTTATCTTTATTGCTGTTTTGTGTTGCCTGTGTAAATTCTTAAGAAAGAAGTCATAAAGCAAAATATTTAGCAGTGACGACGACAATCGGGACATCCGGGAACTCATAATTTTATTTCTAGTTTTAGCCACGCCACATCCAGCTTTGTCTACTGTACTTCGTTTGGGTCGGGTTTCGGGTAACTTAAATTCTGAACACCGGATGATTGGCAAAGGACGATCGGGCAACTTCTGTGACAGGAACAGTACAAGACCAGCTCAATATTTATCAGCGAAGAAAGTGTGTTATGGAACGAATAAGTCCTCGAATAAGATTAGAATTAGAATCACTAAAACTAAACAGACTGACTAGTTAGTTTATTAGACCTAGACCCAAGAATTTCGCTTCTTGTGTCTTGAAGAGTGTAAGTGACTAAATATGAATAGTGTGACAATTGTGTAATGTGAATTTTGTACGTGTATAGATTAGATGATAAATCTGTGTTTATGTGATGCAAGATACAAATACAACAACACACATTCGGATTTGATTTTATACATATTAAGTTCCAGCAGTGAACCATGGAACGGAACACGAAGATCCGTTTCGTTTACAACAATTTTGAACACTGAAATAAAATTAAATAAGGTAAAAGCAATAATTGAGATTGAGATTAAAAAGATGTAATTTGCTTTCTGTCAGTCTGAAGTGCAAATAATAAGTCTGTCAGTAAGTAAAGTTGAAAGTCTTGAAAGTAATAGCTAATAGGTCATCGGTAGGTATATTAAAAATACAAATCACACTAACAACATACGTGCATTTAGCAATTTATTAAATTATTATTAGTAATTAGTGTAGTGTAGGTTCTAGGTTGTGCTGTGCTTGAATGTTTATCATTTTGTATAGCATCGTAACTTCAATAAAACTCTCACATTAATTCCCTATTATTTTGCTTTTTACAGACAGTCAACAACTATTTCTGACCAGTTTTCAGCTGTAGGACGAACACGAGAAGCAAAGTGTCAGACAATGACAATTAATTGAGGTAAGCGAAATATTTTGTCTTTGTCATTTGTTCAAAAATATTATGTATCTTTGATCGTACTTCGGTTAGGTCGTGTTAGGTATTTTGAACATATCACAAAGGAAAGTAAAAAAGTATGTGACTGTTGAAAACCATAACTTTGTACATCGTATACAGTACGCTCACTTTCAGTTTGTCTGCCATAGTGTCAGCAAGCATTACCTTGTGATAATTGTTGACTGTGTTGAGTTGACCACGAGTGACAACTCAAAACATTTAATGAAAGATGAAACAGCTGACGCGATAACGGCACCATACGATACATAGTAATATTAGTCAGTCCAAATCTAAAATCGTCAGGTCAGAAGTTGTCAGAACTATCTTCAGAGTTAGCAGATAAAATCAAATGAAATGAACCCCTTAATGACTAGGGTCAACAGGCAAATAGAAATAAGCATGTACCCGGATATTCGTTTGTTTGTTTTTGGTTTTGGTGTTTGAGTTTTATTGCAAGATTGGAACACTTAGAAATGAAGCCTTTAAGAATGTTGTTGTAGTGTATGATGTATGGTGCATAATATATGATATATGTATGTAGTATATAGTATATAGTATGCACATACTTCAATTTCAATTTTAACGCCCATGTCACATAGAGGAGGGCAATAAATGTCAAATTATGGATAAAGGAGTGTTAGTGTAATGAGTAGTACACATACTGTCACATACATAACAATTAGTCATTCATAAGATAGTACCATTGCGTTTCTAAACGGCAACGTTTCTCTTGCTGAGGTGACAGTAACAGAGTAACACATACAAATGTAAATGTTTACAGGCATTTTTCTTATACATTTGTGGTTGAATTGGGTTTATTCTTCAATTTTAAACGCTTCAGTTTATTAACATAATATTTATTATTGATTAAAAATGTAACGCAAGAATAAATATTTTTGTTGCAGATTGACAAGTTGATGACCTTACTAAACATTCTGAAGATTCAATTTGCTGGAAGTTGCTAAACAATTTTGAATGAAACACTTAACACAAAACAAGTTATATACACTTCATCTGAATTGCTGTGATCGTGATTAGACAACATTTTAACACATTTGATTGCCAACAGCTCAGTGTGTGTGTGTTGTGTATACATTAGTTAGTATTACTCTGTCTATTGGTATTTGGTAACTAAAAGTGAAAAGTGGAAGACTGTAATAAGCAATAACTGTTTACTAAACTTTTAATAGGTACATGCAAAAAACGTTACACAGAAATCAATTTAACACGGAATCTTTTGACTTATAAATGTGGAAATCGGCAAGCACGAGCAATTGTCATTCAGTGAAAATGTTGAACAGAAAACAATCAGTGAAATCCCGCAAACGAACGTGCTAATGTTATTGTGTATTGTTTTACGCAGTCAGCATTTTAGATATTTTTAGTGTTGCAAAAACTCAACTCTGTCTGAAGACGTTTTAATGTACAAGCGAAAAAGATCAATCGACAAATCGGGTTATTCATTGGAAAACTGGGTCGGCTCAGTAAGTAAGAGGAAATTTAAAATGACAACGTATTATCGTCACGAATTTTGTGCCTTTCCTCACTGTGAAGCAGAAAATAAACGACAAGACTTTATGTTTTGCGGAAGATGCAGAGTGGTTGTGTATTGTTCTAAGGAGCATCAGAAAGCTCATTATAAGTCTCACAAGTCTTTCTGTAAGGTCCATGAGTGGGCTATTGATAACTCTTCAGTGGCATCTGCAGCGTCTTTGTGCCCTTTGCCCAAATGTAATTGTAAAGAATGGCATATGTCGTCCGCTTCTGATAATAAAGCTTCGCAAAAGTCTCAAAGTATGCCGGTATCTATAAGTAAGATCAAGATCCTTTGTATTCATGTTTTCCATTAAATTCTAATTAATTTTGATTCTTTAACTTTTACTAATTATGTGTGATCTCGTTTAATTTGAACAGACGGTGAATTAACGGAGTCATCGTTAAAGCAGTCGGATAATTTGAATACTGTTGATTCAGCTGTTTCTGATTCAAGTGAACAATCTTCTCTAAGTAAAGAGGACTTTAGTATGCTTAATTCGGATTTCAAGAAATTGTTTCATGACTGCATCAGAAATCAGCCAGAATCTCAATTTCCGACTAACGTAGTACCTGTAAGCAATGGAAATGTAAAAAATGCAATAAATAGATCGACTTTAATAAATGGTGATAAAGGTGATAGC
Source organism: Pogonognathellus flavescens (assembly GCA_019776165.1). Lineage (NCBI taxonomy): Eukaryota > Metazoa > Arthropoda > Collembola > Entomobryomorpha > Tomoceridae > Pogonognathellus > Pogonognathellus flavescens. The sequence goes on along the minus strand of JABASD010000750.1, from coordinate 53,431 downwards.
GATTCAGTAAAATATAATGAACAAGGATCTTTAAACAATGCGAGCAACAAACGGTCAAAGAAAACCCGTGTGCGAAAGCAACCGACTCCTTCCCAGAGTGCTGTTATTGGAGAATACAAGCAGCCATCAAAACCTGCAAACAATTTGGAAGAAGACGACTTAGAAAATTATGCTCCTCAATGTGACGAAGTGGTTGCAGTCTCAGAGAGTCAGTGTCTTGTTGAAGAAGAAGAGGAAACCCATTTAAGTAACAGTGGGGTTAATGTGAACACTAATACAAGTGTAAATGTCAGCACATTGTCATCAACAGCTAACCAAGAATCAGGAATATTCACCGATAGCTTTGGAGCTGGAAATCACATGCAATCGAATAACCTATCAGTCTTTAGCAATCCTACCGTACCTTTCCAACATAGAAATAACTTGCAGCCTCTTGCAGGTCAAACACCACAACAAAATCGTGCTTGGATGCTTCAAGTCTGTCAACAGGTTTGACTATTATTATTTTCTATACTCATTTAACTTTTATCAACTTTCATGCTGTTATCAATTTCGTATCAGCCAGTTGGCCTCCAGCCTTCAGTTCGTAAAGAGCTCTCAGTCCTCATTACTCTTAGTCAAACTATTTAAACTTTCAATTAGTTAGTAGAGTTTTGAAAATTGAAAATTAATATTGTACTGATATAAATGAAACGACTTGGACTAAAGCAGATCATTGAAGATATGGACCGTTTTGGGGTCTGTGTTGTGGACAACCTTTTAGGAGAAGCTCGAGGAGGTGCTGTGTTAAGAGAAGTACAGTCAATGTATTCCTCCGGGTCATTCACTGACGGTCAACTTGTAAAGAGCCAGAGAGACTCTCCTGGTGCAAGTCAATCTATACGTGGTGACAAAATTACATGGGTGGATGGAAAAGAACCTCATTGTCGAAATATTTCTATCTTGGTTAAACTGCTAGACAACATAATAATGGGTGCGAATTCATTGGGAAATAACGGAAAGCTGGGAAACTATAGGATTAAAGAGCGTTCCAAGGTAAGCAAGATTAACTGCAATTATTCCTATTAAATTCTTTCATATGTTTGTTTCTTTATTTTTTTATAAACGAAAATTCATACAGAATTTAAAATATTTTACTGAAATACTGACTGAGACCTTACATACGAGTGAATTTACTAATTGTGAACATTTGTGAGATTGATTCAGAAGATACTTAGGGTGATATAGGTTAACCTTAACTAACTGATACTTGACACACTCATTGTGATGTAGTGCACTGTAATTTATGATAAGATAGCCCAGTATCTGGACTTCAAGCAATTAAAACTATAAATTGTTCTGATTCTCAGATAAACCGTCAGTATAAAATGTATGCAGAGAGTAGGGAAGTATCTAGTATATATATTATAGACTCATATCATTAAGGTATAATTGCGGTTCGTTCGTTTAGCAGTATTAGCAGCAGTATTCTAATGTGTCCATTGTTAAAGCTTTATGCACACAACCTACATATTTACGGAAAAAGTAAACGTAGTATTGTATGCGTTCGAAAAAGTTCAATTTTCGTAAATTTTTAGTTGGTGCGTAGTCTGCGTAGTTATAACTAATCATGCAAAGTGATTGCAGAATGCAGATCAGATTGTTCCGAGTGCTCTGCTTACTAATACAGAATTATTTGTAGTTTCTGAGTTTGTCAATTTGTTATTATAGGTAATCAGTCAACTTTGCTCTGAAGTGAATTGAAAATTACTTCATTCCAGACTATATTTAAATAATTCAATCAATAATCAATAGTTTATCAACCTGTTTGGTTTTAGTGTTTACATAATATTTTATGTGTGCTACCGATCACGTAGCCGCTCAGTCAGCTTAATCCCAGTATTACATCCATCTTGTTTATTACCACTACCCTACCCAATAGCGTTAGGTAAAGGTGTTGTGATGCGTTGTACTTGTAGTTGTAGATACATGCATGGGATGTATGTGCGTAGATGCCTATATGAAATTGTTATATTAGGAGTCTCAAAAATTACCTGGTTAACTAAAAATAGATATGTAGTAGTGTGTCTTGTATAGTTGTGTTTTTAATTGTATGGTCAAGTTGTGGTTGATTTATGATATCACTTTTTATTGTGATTATATATTAATAATAACATATTATGGCCTTGCTACACAAGCCCATTTTCCCAACCCAATCAAGGCCTTGAATTTACTTATTATTCTTTTTTATAAATATTGCTTCATAACGGTATAAGCAATATTTTTTTATGTAGATTTGTTGTTTACGTAATAGATGTGAACAATTCAGTTTTAGCAGGTGGAACATTTGTTTTTGTATATTTATAGATTATGATTAACAAAATTTGGCACATTAATCTCATTAAGTAATTTCATTTTTTATGATTTGTTGTTTTAGGCAATGGTGGCTTGTTATCCGGGGAGTGGTACGCAATATGTGAAACACGTAGACAATCCGAATGATGATGGGAGATGCGTTACTGCAATATATTATCTTAATAAAGATTGGAATACGAAGGTAATATCAATACAATGTGTTAATGGTATCATTATATATTGATATATATATTATGGTGGAACGCTAATAATTTTGTCATTTAATAGGAAAATGGTGGGCTCTTAAGAATATTTCCTGAAGGTTGGCTTCACGAAGTTGCCGATATTGAACCACTCTTTGATCGAGTCATATTTTTCTGGTCTGATAGAAGGAATCCGCATGAAGTGCAACCAGCTTTTAAAACAAGGTACTTAAAAATTAGTTATTGCTAATAAACTTATTATGTTCAAACTCAATTTTAATGGCCGTATTAATTCATTCTCTTATTCTTTTGATATTACAGGTATGCAATAACATTGTGGTACTTCGACTCTAATGCAAAGGAGCAAGCAAAACTGCGGAAGGAAATTAATACATCTACAAGTGTTAAAGCTAGCTGAGATGAGGCGCTAAACGTCACGACTCTGAAATGTAACCTGATATTATGAGAATTAGGGTTATGTAACCGGATACTGAGCGTTTTTACATCAGTATCGGTAGCATCGATCAAGATCTAAGGATAGAATAATAATAATACAGAACATTGCAATCTATAAAACGTTTACGGATTTGTTTGTGGGTGCTGTAATACAGTTTCTGTTTAGATTATTGTCGATGCATGCTCGTTTGAAATCTAACGTATTTATGCAAAATCAAGTGTTATGATTTTTCATAAAAAATTATTAGAACTAGAATGATTTTAGTTTTTACTGTAGTTAGATGTACGAATTGACGTATGTATGGTTTCAATTAGTAACTGATCAGTTGTGAAGCTTTTAAGAGTCTCAATATTCTCACTTGAAGTCCCTGCTAATAATGCACTTACAACAAATAATCAAATCAAGACATAATATTATAGAATATTCAAATAAGGACTAGAAATTGTAAAGAAACGATGCATCTTCTTGTACACCCGCATAATATCCATTACTTACGTTGTTTTTCTTGCAGTTTTAAATGTAATCGCGTCATAATATACCTAGATATTTATTATTATCTGTTTCATAATAGTATGCTGCCATTTCAGTGTCATGTTCAGTGGTGATAAATTGTAATGAAATGTTTAATGTTAAGTAGATACTAACTAATTACTACCTAGGTCTGTGTGCTACGTATTTTAGTGTAATTATAGAAATAACTTTTGTTTCAATATCCACCCACATTATGTGCATTCTTAAAACGATAAGTTTATTTGACGCTTATTCGCTTCCTTTGTCTTTGTTGAACCATTCAATACATTTTGACGATCAATATTTGTTAAGCTCGTTAAAAACGTAACGTATTTAATGTTAAATGCTAATAATATGCAAATGTTAGTTAATTATGAACCTACAGTACCTAGTATATATTCACGCGTCACAGTTTGCGATTCTGCGTTATAAGATTTATATAATCCATATTTAAAATATTTTGAAATAAACAGAAACGTTAAAAAATTCTTTTGATTTTTCAACCAAAATAATTTGTTTCATCCAATGAACTAAGATTGTAAACAATTTTGTTAGCTAAGTATCTCAGTTGATGTGGGTTAATCAAGAAAGTATTTAGAAAAGGATTACAAATTGTAAGATTAAAATACAAGTTGGAAAACTTTTTATTCACGAAATGGAAACAACGATGACAAAGCATAATTAGCGTTCATCAGAACCTACCAGGTATAAAAGGTATCGACATAATGAAATAGTTCTAAAGTACATACATAAACTTGTTAAGACTGTTGCAGCAGTTATTGGTTCGTACGCTATACATACATTTCTGTGGTTTTTGGAAATACACGACAACAAAATCATGCTTAGAGTGGTTCTAGTTACATATGTAGTTCCATATATCTCGCCGAATTCGATGTCACACAAAAGTATGTAGCTATCCTATATCTGGTCTTACATTAATATTAGAGTGGTACATTAATATCCATCTTGTCAAAGTAGGTGTATATGAAATTGTCAGGGAGTGATTCGACTTTAGACACGCGGAGGTATTTTGGAGTTTCTTCTTCATATTTGGACATTGTTTCTTCCTGTGCTGCTAGCTCAGCTTCCAGTTCTGCTTCAATATCCAAATCGTCTTCCATCTGTTTATGAGATTCTTCAAGATGTTTCATTAGCACAGCCACAACAACGTTGACAAGAACGAATTGAGCCATTAACACGAACACGACGAAGAAAAGTGGAGCTACTATGGGGGATACGCAACAATTTTTAAAACAGTCGGGTTCTGAATGACATTCTTCTCGCAGTGTATCCTGGAAAATCAATTTTACTCTCATTCACCGAAAAAGTTACACCATGAAATTGTAAGAAACTCTGAGCAAATACAGATAATATTATATGCAGGTAAATTACCTTCATAATGCCATTCCAGTTATCTCCGGTAGCTACACGAAACAGCGTTAAGAATGCCATTCCAAAGTTAACAAAATTAGCATGCTCTCCTAATCCTTCGCAAGGGTTTTCTTCATCACAAAGTAGTTTTCCAAAAAGCTCGACACCTAGAGCTGAGAAAATAAAAAACAATAGAAAAAATAGTAGGCCAAGGTTTCCAACTTGAGGCAAGGCTTGCACAACGGTATCTAGCAGGGCACGAATCCCTCCAGCCATCTTCAGTAACTTCAAAACTACAAAACGGTTAAAGAAGCTGAATTAATCTGGAATGAGTCGAGTATAACGAGGAAAGTAGTGATGGAATTGGATAAATGGTAAACAGTCTCTGCCACTCGAACCGGTACTTACCTCGGGCAATGCGAAGAACTCTCATAACTCTCATAATGGTAGGGTTTATAGCAATAAAATCAGACTTCAATTTCTCTAGTACGATTCCCACTACGGAGAGAAGCACAATGAATATATCCAACTGATTCCATTTGCTCCGGATGTACCTCCTAATTCCTAGTGCTACCAGTTTTAAACTTAATTCAAGGATGAATACTTGCGTGAAGAAATAATTGAACATCTTCAGGACGTATTCTAATTCCTGAGAATTATTAATCATTTTTCATTTAGCAGTTTTCTCCAGCATTAAGCATAATATTGTGTCTCTCAACTACTAATCCAAAGCAACAGTTTCGGGTAGCGAAGTAATAAAAGCTACTTACAACTGGCATCATGTAGAATTCCATGGCCATTGTAACAACATTAATTCCTATAACACCGGCAATGGCTAAGTCGAAATATTTTGATGTCACTAGCCCATGAATTCTTAATCTCCAACGAGAATAACCGCTCCAATAAGGTGGCTCTCTCATTTCTGCAAAAGATATCAAGCGCAAACGTTGCACATTGCACTCCCATTAATTTTGTGCTTAAGACTCAGTACTGGGACTAATAAATAGTAACTGAACAGGTAAACTAAGCATAAAATATGTTTACTATATACAGAGAACGGTGGAACGCATGCCATTTATCAGAAAGATCGTAATAATAAGAAAATATTAAAGAAAATTATTACTCCTGCGACGTTTTTCCATTTTACGAGCTCTTTTGATTGCTCGTCTGGCTCTTTCTTCTTTCTCTTGCTCTTCCCGACAACGATGAAAGTTTTCAACAACAACCCCGACAAACATGTTCAGTACAAAAAAACCAACTAATAGTAGAAAGGAAATGAAGTATAAAAGTCGCCACTCGCTATGATTTTCCACAGGCTGTTCATTCAAAAGTCATGACGTTACCAGTGAGTATACCTACTTTTCCCATTGAATGCTTTTTCATTAATTTTATGAACCGAGTGGATCGAGAAATTGTCTGACCTGATAATCTACACCGACAGCGTCCAGGCCAGAGTACATAATACCCACCCAACCGTCCTTTGATGACAAAACAAAAAGGGACATCAAAGCTTGTCCGATATTATCGAAATTGTACTTTTGATTAACCCATCGGTTTTTTGGATCCATCGTTTTGCAGTCTGCCTTTGTTGTAACGTTTGTCAAACTTGGGCCAGTGCAATAATAAAACTTTCCTAAAGGAAACAATTTTACAAATTATTACTAACTGAATTAACCTCATTTGTTTCATCTATATTATACTGAACTTCAGTTTGCCAAATCAAAATCTGTTAAATTACCTTTGAAAAGTTGAACACCCAAAATGCCAAAAATGATAAAGAACGTGCAGCAAATCAAAACAATATTTCCAATAGGTCTTAGGGAAGAAAGTAGAGTTTGTACAACAAGTTTGAGACCAGGAGCCCGATTAATAACCCTTAAAGGTCGTAGGGAACGCAATAACCGAAAAACTCTCAGGATACCAAAAATTCTAGGACTGTAAAAGCACATACATAAACACTCATATACAATCGTCCTACAATATAAAATTATGTTCATGGTTTGGGTGAACACAACGTGCACGAAATCTATTATGACTTTCTCTTTGAGAATTTAATTAAGTGGAAACCTTGTCATGAAGACGGAAATGATTTGATCTACGACAGAAACGATGACAAGCATTCCATCCATGATATTCCATCCTGAGTGAAAGTACTGTTTAAATCCACCCTGAGCGATGACTTTTATGGACATTTCACCCAGAAAAAGTACAGAGAAGACGTCATTGGAAACGTTGAGGAAATAGCGCTCCTTTGAGTCAGGGGGGATTGATGGCCGCTCCATGGCAAGAGTGATGCAGTTCAAAGCAATCAAAAGGAGAATGAACCGATCAAATGATGGGTAATTAACTGTTCGTATACAACGTTGTCGGAACCTAAAGATTCACATAAAAAACTCATAAAACCCAACGTAGCGCAATGTGCAAGCGCCTGCATTAGTATTTTTGTTTTCCGTCAGTTATTTCTTCAGCTATTGTCACGTACGTGCTTTCCGGACCCCATATCAAGCAAGAATGCTCCGAACGTTGTCTCAGCCAATGAAGAGTGTCATGACATTTTGCTTTAAATGATGTCAGTTTGACACTACCAATACTGTGCGAAGATGGTGGAGAACCACCCAAGCTGGTACACCGAGACTCGCACCAACTATAAAATACCAAAGAAGAAAGCAGTAAAATCCAGCCGAGGAAAAAGATAAATGTACAGTAAAACTGACAATTCATTCCAGTTGTGTTTTGTGTTTGTGTTGCGACGAGTTTTTCTCAAGTTGAGAGTCTCAAGTCTCAACTGAACACAAAACACGATCGTGTGGACATTAACCAACCTGGAGTGTATGTTATTGTTATTATGGTTGCTGTGCTCGTTCATTTTCAAATTCGGACTGAGACTACATCTTCTTTCCTTTTTCCGCTGCTGTCTCTCTTCTCTCCAGCTTTTGGCTCGTTTAAGACAAGGACTACGTTTAGGGCTAGGAAGAGGACTTAAACTTTGAGGAGAGAGACTCTGAGGAGTTAAACTATAAGGACTAAGGCTATTTGGAGTAGAACAAGGTGCTGCTCTTACGTCTATGTGTGAAGGCTGAAGATAGTATGTGGAATTCAAGGAAGAATTTGATACCTGAGGAGTAATTATCGGTAGAGATATATCAACGTGTATATTTGCTATTGATCCTGCGTTACTTGGAGGTTGAGGAGAACCCTAAAGGTACAGCAAAATGTTCACATAGTTTTAAAAGTCACAATCATGAGGCTGTTGACGAATAAAAGAGCAATTAGGTTTATGGTAATAAAATCTACTTTTTTACAGTACATCCGGCGGGGTTAATAGTTACGCAATAAGTTTGAATTATTTCTCATGAGTATCTAAAAGTAATCTATGGTCTATGTTTCTAATAGTTTAGTCTAACAGTCTACAAAAGGGTACAAAATTAGAAATATAAAAAAATGTGCACCTGAGTCCTGATGTCATGTAGCTACAAGACAATCATAGACCCATGTTATTAATTTGTTAGTTTTAATTTTAATAATCTATTAATGATTACTTAGTTCTTAGTATTTAAATTAATGGAGATTACAAAATGACAAATATTTACAAATATACGGTGAAAGTTAATGAGGTGAAAGTTTTAAAAACTTTTCTTTAGTGAAAGTGGGTGAAAGTAAATTTTTAAAAACTAAGACAATATAAAAACCGGGCGAATTATTATGATAAGAGCTTACACACGTGAACTGGCAATTAGGGAGCTTAAGTATTAAGAAACGATTTGCATTTATAATTATTTTAATTAGTAGTTTGTTAAATGATTAGTCATGTAAGACAATTACCATATGATTTACCTCTGGCGTGGCCGCAGTATGAGTAATGATAACTGGTGCAGGCACAAGGGAAGTAGAAGGTCCTGGATCCGCCGAAGATATCGTCATGAGTGGCTCCAGGGCATAATTCGGTGTTTCTAATTGTTTACTTTTCGCTTGCAGTTCAGCTCTCTCTTCTGCCTCTCTCTCTTTCTGTTCTCTCTCAATTCTCTCCGCACTGAATCCTTCCACGAGAATAGCCACGAGCAAGTTGAACAAAACGTAGTTCCCAAATGTCATCAAAGCAACAAAGTACAAAGCCGCCCATGGACTCGTCTTCTCCATCCCATTGAACAGAACCACATTCCAATCTTCTTGTGTCAAAATCTATTCATATACATTTATTACGGTAAGATAATGTCATCCTTTCTCTCCCTTGAGATCTTAGAGTCGCTAAAAATCGGCAGTTAGATGGGGAAATTATTTCTCCGGAAATAGTGGCGACATGGTTCATTAGGAATGTGCGTAAAGAATGACAAAAGGATTTATAGGAGCAATCAGAAATGTCATCAACAAACATTCTCGCCAGTTCAAAGGCAAAAACCGTCTTAGATACTTATCAAAGTTATAAGTGGTATTAGTTCTACTGTCGAAATACGTTCAGTTAGTTCTACAGTAATAATTTCATGGACTATGCACTGCACGAATAGACTAAAAGACTGCAGTTTTTTAGTACATACAGATATTATATTACTACTGATAGATATAAATACTAAGGGGGATCTTTTCTTTTTACTAGTTCTCTTTCTGTAAGTGGGTTGCGTTTAGAGAACTCATTTTTTCTACGAGTTACTTTTCTTTTTCTACAATATAAATGTCTTTGCAGGATGGATGAGGGAAAGTAAGAGAGAAATAAATAGACATGGATACGTGTACGCTTGATTGGATGTTGTCAGTTACAGCAAGTTACGTTACACAGTACTTAGGACAAAAGGACCAGAGAAAGATTCTAAAGTACAATGTCCGTCATGGTCAGTGTTTATGGGGATTTCTTGTTAAAGACGTATAATTTTAGTATTATTTATATAAATAGAGAAACAAGCAACAAACAAACTTCTAGTGGAAAGAAACCTGAAAAACTGTGATGGTCGCCCATAGGAGAGTGTTAAAATTTTTCCGATCGCAAAAACACTCACAATCCTCAGCCCTGGCGCATTGACAACAATTGCAAAATTCTCCACAACGGTTGCAAAATTTTCCACCGAAAATCATCATTCCAAGCAAACTATAGTGTGGTACAGACACGATCAACATGTCAACATTCGAACTTTGTATACTAATTGAATACAGTAGTATTCTAAATAAGTTTAACACTTAACATACTTGGGTATTTTTAGTGCAAAAACTATTTCTCAACTTTAAAACTTCTAGATACAAAAACTCTTCGTGTGTGTGTCAGTTAAACATTATCGATCAAAAATGCTTTCGATAATCTGGAAATGTTTGTGTGTAGAGATTGATTGAATTACATACATGGTTAGTGATCATTAGACATATAGGAGATGCAAGTACTTATGTTACAGAGATGTTGTGTTAATATCTACTGTATAGTATTTTGTAATTGTATTTAGTATTAGTAGTGTCTCTTCAAGTAGAAATAGGTAGTAGAACTGACAAATAAATAAAGCTTGGAAATAATAAAATAAATATAAGTAAGAAAGGAAAACATCGACGACTACAAATGGCTATTAACAATTATACAACGAAAGAAGTTTAGAAAATGTAATCTATTTACAGATTTTCCTATATAAGGCTTGTATATGCAAAAGTGAATAGTAAATAGTATAAATATAGAAAGTTGGAACTTCTATATTAAGTATTACAGTAAGTATTAAGTAATAGAGTGTGTAGAGATACGACATTTATAATGTACCTTGAAATACAATCTCAGATTGAGAAATCTCATAATATCATTCTAATACCTCGTAAGTAGTGTAAGGCATACAGAATGACATTTTTGATTTGCTTTGAAAGTTTGGAAGTATTTTGGGGGCATCATGCGACACGAAGTATAATTGACATTTACATCCACCACCAAGAACATACACCACATAGACATGACATAAACTCTATGGACAGATAATATACACATGCAGACATGACATGACCATAATGCACCCTGCACCATGGTAAAGTGAAAACCGATAAGTTCTAGGTATATAAATCCAGACAGCTATAACTGTAATCTGGGTTAAGTATCGCATTGTTTTAATATGTGCCATATTTGCAGTTTATTGCAGGAGGATATGCCACAACTAAATAATCAAAGGATCTGAAGATGCATTTAATCTTCTACAAATCTAGTCAAAGTGATTATAAAACATGTGGACGCAGCAGATTGCGGGATAACTCTCGGTAAATAAATCTGACCTGAAAAACAGTGACAAGAGCCCAGAGAAGTGAGTCAAAGTTTTTCCTTTCACAAGCTTGTTCTCCAGTGTCTATTGATGTCCTGCAGAACTTGCAGCCGAATAAATTCATTCCCAATATACTGAAACGTTGAAGCAATAAAAAGAAACATTTGCGATTAAATGATGAGTACTGTTAATCATTTCTATGTAGACATAAGTAGGTAAGTAGCATATTATGTTTCTAAGTACAAAGAAACGCTTATTTTCTTCAGAATTTAGAGAGCAATTAAAAACACAATTTTAGCAATGTGTATATAAGCTGTGGAGCAATGGAAGCTTAAGGAATAACAACAAAACAGCAGCTGCTTGATTACTTTCAATAATCATTACTGTTACTGTCTAATGTGTAATTGTATTACTGGCTGAGTTGCAAATTTCTTCTGTGTAGAGACTAAACTAATGAGAGTGTCTGTGTATAGAAGTGACAATAAAAACTTTCATTTTCCATTCATAGATTGACTATAGATACAAAGATCGTAATGTTTTAGTGCTATATAAAGTGTATACTTAAAGATGTAATTCAGAGTAATTTGTATTGTTCATAATTTATCTTTACGTTCAAGATGTTACTTTAGTTTTCCTTACCTAAAGATGAAAATAAATAGAACAAGAAGAGAAAAGAAGACAGCCACATTGTCCATTGTCTTCAGCATGACTACCAATTGTCGACGTAAATTCGGCAAAAATCTTACAAGTTTGAGTATTCTTAGCAGTCGAAAAGTTCTCAGAACTGACAGAGCACCTCCGGAAGAATGTTCATCTCCTTCAACAAATTTTTGACATAACTCTATTCCTGAGAGGACTACAATAATTCCGTCAAATACGTCAAATCCGTTGCTCACATAACCCACAAAACCATACGACGTGAGCTTAAGAAGCATTTCCACGAAGAAAACACAGCTGAAAATATAATTGCTCATTTCTACCGACGTCGTCAGGTAATCAGGCTGTATGGACACCAAAATAGAACCATTCATCTCTTAGTGCCTTCATCTCATCATCGTTTCATAATAGGAAAATATTCCTTGTCATATTTATATAGAACAATATTGTATATATAAATAGTTGGGAAATATGAGATATTACTTATATAGTAAATGCGAACCTGATCATGGTATTCTATACCCATGGAAAGAGTATTAATGAGGATTGCCCCGAGAATTCCCTGCTGAAATATTTTCGATTCGACCAGTTCTCTGATATAAGCTCGAAAGGGTCCAAACTCACTAGAATCTCGATTTAACGAAAATATCTCATCTGCGGAAGAATGCTTTCTATGACGGTGGGTTCTTTTTGGAGTTTCAGGGGCAACGGTTAGAGTTAAAACAGGAGCACTCAGCGAAATTGGCTGTGCTTTACGAAGCGACGTACTTAGCTCGCCCCAATCTGGTAAACCTGTCACGGCCGCAGTTCCCAATGCCACCTTAATCAATAAAGATCCGAATTCTCACCACATTAGCATATTAGTAATATTTATACAACGTCATATCCAAAATTATGTAAAATATTCCACTTACCTGAGGCAGAGCACCAAGTGCACCACTGAGGGCAAGCAATTGAGGACATGTTAAAGCACTTGATCTTTGTGAAGTCTCTCGTTCAATTCTACACTGATCGCCGGAATTACCAACCCCTTTTAGAAAACCTAAACCTATTATATTTTCTTCTCCATCCCTCTTAAAATAGCGACGAACTTTTCTCTTCCCTTTTCGTATCCAATGAGCTATAAGCCTATTAGCAAATAAAACAGTTCAAAGACCACTCCATTAAAATTTAACGAACAGTTAATTTAAGTGTGCAAGAAATTTTGCTATGAATTATCCCGAACAAATTAACTAATTGTAAGCTGCAAACTATAAACACGGGAAAACTAACAAGAACCGAAGATTCTTAATTTCTTTTACAGATAGTAGTAATGTTTCACTGCTCTATTTACGTATAGACAGAGAAGTTAAGTACAAACCTAATAATAGATGTAAGTACACCTCCTCTATACGTATCATTAACTAACTGAATGACGCAACAAGAAAAATCAGCATAGAAGAACTAACAATCCGTAAGCAATGAGTTTACATTGGTACACGCAGTAAGCTGCTGTACGTAATGACTGTCAGTAATAATAAAACTTTGAGAAACTTGGAAAAAGAAAGCTATGTACAATCAATGTTAAGTAGTTGGAAAGTTTTGAAAGTAGAAAAGAAAGCTCAACTGTAAACTAAGAAAGACCAAGCAATTTCTATTGTTAGCTAAACTTGTACAAGAAAAACTTACTTGACTATTTCCGAGTAGCACGAAGCGTGCTCAATGGCTGTAAGAGTTGAGGTGGAAGTGAATTTTGCTCTTTCAATCCTCATCCGCTCCATTTCCCTCTTTTTTGTCTCTGAGAATTGGGTTGCAATAACGACTAGGCACAGGTTGATCATGAAAAACGATCCAATCTGAAAGATCAAAGCGGTCACATCTCACATACGTAAGACAAAGACAGACTGTCTGCTTAACAAACACACACACCCAACCTACATAATTTACTTTCATCCCATGTTAAAAAAAACTTGTGTACCGCTTCCCCCTCTTAAACCAGATGATTATTTCCCTTATTGCCATTGTGGAAATTCTGTCCCGTACACAGAACCGCAGAAATTATTTTTACCTGCCCACTAACCCAAGAATACCATTTTTCTCAAATCTCAAGCCATATTGAAGCAAATAAACCATCGCAATCTACTAATACATTTTTGAATGATTTATAAATAGGGATGTAATTTCCTTTTTTACGTCATTTACAACACTCAAAAACTGAAAATGACAAAACCTATAAAAACTTACAACAATAAGTAAAACGAAATAGATCCAATCCCAAAACGAATGCGCATCTTGTATATAGTACATTATATCAGTCCATCCTTCAAGGCTAATGACTAAAAAAATTGCAACCCACGCCAGTCCAATATTATCAAAAGAAATGGCACCCTGAAACGGGTTCTTTTCTCCTGCAGTACAATTCGTGTAATATTTGTTCCAGTCGACACAGTGTGTTTTATTTTGATAATTTTCCCCTGGTTGTGCGTCGAGAGTACATTCTTCTTCCGTATATTTTGATTTGGTCGGGGGAAGATCTCTACAAAGGTGCATTCCTGTCAAAGAAATAAGCATTTCGCCATGTTACAAACAGCTTCCACCACAATGATGATACTATTTTTAAACGGGAGTATTATCCTAAAATAGTACTCCTGTACTTTTTATGACATTTCAATAAATACACCACGAGTAATACAAACAACTAGCATGTGCGGTGGAAATGAACCTCTGCTGTAAGCAAAACACTCTAATATTATTCGCGAAGAGCTTCAACAATAAACTTAACTGTAAACGTAAACCTCGAAACATTTATACACAGTTGTGGAGTTTAGTCCATAAATCCTGTGAAATATTGCTTGGACTAGACACAACATTGTTGAAGTACAACTTGTTTTCTAGGCTTTCACAAGATTATCAATCATTTGCAAAAGTCAGCGTCTGCCAAGCTACCAACAGCTGCCGTATAATAAGCGAAAGGCCTACGAATAATAAATGTACTGTGATCTTCCACCATCTTAACTTTCATAACATAACTTTGACCAAAAATATATTATTAGATATCCCACCAGTACCAAATAGTATATTTTATAAATAATGCTTTCACTTGATGCAACCTCATAAACACATATCTCTTTCTTCCAGTCCTTTATATAGAATTGGCATAATGTATTCATTTCGCCTACATTATTCAACTTTTCAGTCTCAACTTTATAAGTTCACCAACAAAATGAAATGGCTACTCATCACATTTGCACACGTGAGACGTGTGTGTAAGAAACTTATAATTACGTCAGCAGAACATTCGTTATGTATATAATACAGGTATTAGTCACGGACGCATATCTAGGATTCATAAAAGGGTGGCTCGAAAGGTTTCGGGGACTCAAAGGTAAAAAATAAGCAAATTTGTGACCAAAAATTGCCAATAACAGTTGTTTCCAGAATCTGGGGGGGGGGGTTCAATCAGGGTAAACCTACACGTAGATACGCTCTTGGATATTACGAATGTAAATATTAAATTTGTTTGCATAAACATAAGGAGTATAAAATTTAATTATGATTTAATTTTATTTCTTTATTAACATATTCTAGTTATAGTAATTTAACTACAGTTAAAAATAATACGTGCGCGCTAAATGTAATTGATTTGATTATACCTACGCATCCGAATCTAAATACCTATAGATATGTATAATGTACCCAGGAATAGGACTGAAGGAAATTATATACAATAACAATAAATTCTAGTGTTAAATTATGTCTCATATGAAAGTGGAAGTATATATTCACTTTCCACTTGCAGTCCATAAATATAAATCTCTGTAGTAAAAAGATATGTTCATTTGGGATTGTTGTGTTAGTAAGTTAGAGCGTATTGTCTTGTCGTGTCTTGTCAGTTTGTTTACTTCACATTTGCCGGTTTTTAATTGATATATATACTAAAAAGTCTGTTTGGTTGAGCCTTGAGAACTATATAAACATAAACCACACATCTATCTTCATGAGTCAAGACAGGAGTTAGCTACTGCTGCTACAGAAAGTTATTTTATTGCATTGCCCTGCCTTGTGCAACCCTAAATTGACTCAATTTTCTGCTTCTTAAATTATAAAGGCGTACACGTGTACAACAAGAAAATACTACACTCGCAAATTTTATTTTACTACAGATACTGCTACGCACCATTATTACTCGTGATACATTATGTCATTATAAACTGTTCAAGTACACGAGTCGTGTACTTGCAAAGTTTATAATAGCATAATGTGTTTGCATATGCGATTGTATTTTATATGGCTATTTCATAATGAGATGATGAGCAAAATAAATATGGTTTAAACTGTAGGTACATACTGATTATATTTATATACGCTCTTTCTTGAATGTTTTCCAACTTGTTAAAAAAAATTAAAAACTGAATACGCAACGATTCAGCAAGTAGTAAATTCAAAAACTATGTGCTTAATTAATGGCAAGCTAGAATGGTATAAATGATCCTCTTCAAAATGAGCAAAGAAAACTTTCTTTAATGAACGAGGTCTTTCACTGTCAACGCAGAAAATATACAATCTATATGAAGGTAATTGAGTATATCCACATGCGTTATGGTCTATTTTAGAGAAAATAATATAGTCAAATCGTATCACTCAAAACTGTCTGACGCTTGTGACACTTAATTTGCGTGTCTTGAGATTTATGGCTGAATTCATCATAATATTTATCTTCTGTTTAATTAGATATGAAAGAGAAAGAAAACCACTCTATGAATTTCTCTTTGGTTCTTGTTATTTCCTCGGGGGTTCCAAAAATATCCAAAGCGCTTTCTCCACGAGCTTTACGGGGAAACTGAGAAAAATATTTGAAGCATTTCTGCACACCCTGTGTGTGCGTTTATTTAAGTAGCAGATGCTTTCCTATATGTAACAGAATGTTTTAGGGTGCTCATAAGATTGGCAAGACTTGCTGCATTCTCCCAGGTACCTATCATTTGACAGTTGACAAGATATATAGTTAACAGGGCATGCATTCATTAACAAGACTTGTTTATACCGAAGTTGATTCATTCTGTATTCACATGAAAACACACAGCATCTTTCATTCTGTCAAAACCTTTAAACTCTGTCGTATCAAATTTTTAGAATTTACGCTTTTTTATCTGTATTCAAGGTGAAAGCTTACAAACATTTTCATCGTTACTAACAAGAATATGCCCTGCATCTGTCCGTAAAGAAATAGGTATGCATCAAACAAACAAAAAGTAATAATTTAAAACAACCTTGTTAAAAAAAGTTAGGTAAGTATGATAAACATATGTTTCGTTTCGTGTAGTTATAGACATAAAGGTCGAAATTTCACGGTCTAATAAATTTAATGAATGAAAAGTAATTCATAGTATAATACTATTATTTACATGCAGTTTGTACAGTCAACTATCTATCATCTATAGGTAACTGTTCAACATGGTTTTATAAATTCGTTGCTATAATATACAGTAGACGTACATATATATTTGGTAGACAATAAAACACATTGAATTTATGTACCATAATATTACGTACCATCATTATTACTTAAGTTTCGTATTTCGTTTCGTAATCGAAACTTATACGCGAACATTTTGTGTGTCCGTCTGTCTGTATGCATGATAACTCAACGAACTTGTTGGTACACATATTCCGGGTATTCCAGGGATCCCGTGGAATGCTTAGTTTGAAGGTTGGGTCAATCGGTATCCATACTCTTTCATGACATCCTATGCATTCCACGTGTCTTATTATAAGAACTTATTCTTTGTAAATATTGCTATTACGTAACAGATAGGATATGTATTACCGACTGTGAGCAATTAAAATGTAAATTCAACGCTGTTTTTAATTCCACTTTAGCTTACGAATCTTCTATGCTCCATTACAAATGGTTCATTTGTGTTTTGGGCTGGGGAGTTAAAAAGTTGTTCCAACATTGAAAAGGGTTTCATTCGTTCATTTCGTTCTGCTCTTTGAATCTCTCTCGGAACATTCCGTCAGTACAATAACATCAAACGTCACTTATTATGTTAACAAAAACTGACTTTGACTATTGTCACTCGGTTATTAATGTCTGGTTTGAAGTGTTTTTCAGTTTTCAATTCTCTGTGCTCTCTCAAATATTGGAATTACAATCCATCTTTAAATATTGCTTATATTGAAGTAGAAATTCCATTCTGTCATGCCAGGTACTTATAGTACCTATATAGTGTGGACTGAAAAGCTTTTTTCAATTACTTAGATACTAGCAGGGGCTGTGTTCATACTACAAAAATGGGTGACCTAGTTTCAAAATCGGAATGGCACAAATGTCAGAATATTTTTATTTCATTTTTACTTTACTTTTCATGCCACCTTTTTCACGAGATTTTCTATACTGTTAGTTACTGTAGGTGCTATACTCTGAGCTACAGTACAGACACATAAAGGTACTTTTACTTGCTAAAATGAATGAAACATGAAGGTTTAAAGATTGGCCTTGTAAGTTACACCTCTATTGTTTGTTACTTTACATGATGAGTAAATTCGCTAGGCACAGACACTAGTATTGTTTATTATGCAGAGTTACAGCCATTTTTATCTGTGCAATATCATTATTGTTAATAATTCATAGTGAGACTCAACTCCAACTGCATCAACTCCACAGTCTTCCAACTCCAACTCTAAGCCTCCTTTCAAGAAGCACATAATATCATATGTAAAGTTAAACTTGTTCACAAGCCTGGAGAAAACTGATTTTTCCAGCCTTTCTGCTAACAACGAGCGTTGTACTAGAATCTGTCTGTGCTGCTTTCACAGAGCAAAAGATTAAAGTAATTCTGAATAGAATACGAAACGTTCAAAGTTTGACAAAGCATGTAGCATTGACGGGCAGAAGCTGCTGCGTCATGATCTCAGTCTCTGAGGTTAGGATGAAGCAAACACAGACTTTAAGCTTATCATTTCTTCCTCTTTGCTTTTTCCTTCGAAATTAAAAGTAAACAGCAGTATGGAGCTCACGATTTTCCACCATGAATCGGTCATAAAGTCAAGCTTAGTCTTTAATTAAAAAACTTTTCATTTCAACCAGTTTCTATTTGACGATTACTGTGTTCTGTAGTGTATTCCTACCATATAATGTAGGCGGATGCTGTTGCTCCTGTCATTGTATTAAGGATTTATTCAATATACGAAAAATTATCGCTCACATACACTCGCAGGCATTGTCTAATTGTATCGCCATGCTGCACCCAAAATAGGCCAGCAATGACAATAAAGGTATTGTAAAATAAAAAATGCCTATGCCCATAATAAAATGTATACTACGTATAAAAAGTAGTTAAAGTTTTTTACTATTAAATCTCCATTGCAAAAAGAGCAATAAATAACCGGAACAACCCTAATTTCAAGGTTTATATAGACCTTCCCAATGGAATCAAAATTTCGTTAGAGGAAACTTTCTTTGCACACATACCTCAGTTACACTGCAAACTTTAGGGTGGTACTCGTGGTCGTGGTATATAAACTTTAAATATGCAACAGATATTGCAGTAGATTCAATTTCGGTCCTCAGAACCCATCTTTTCCTTTCACCTTTATTTCTATTTGTATTGCCAGCAACTTTATTTGTGTTTGTATTGCAGTGCAACTTCTAAACTTTTATTTCTACTAAAATGGCACTTTGGCCGATTTATTATTTTCCTTTGTTCTTCCACTTGCATTTAGTTATCAATAATTGAAGAATTCAAATCTAGAATATGCAAGCAAACGGGCTAGGAAAAGAATTAAAGTAACATCAGAAGAATCAGGACACATAATATATTCTACAACGTAACGTAGTAAAAGATCAAATGTTTTTGCTAAGCGTTTACATGAATGGGAATGAGAAACGTAACGTATGATTTCATGACATTCGGGTACAAAATGATTGTGATTGGGCACACCCCATATTACGACCGACTTTCCCAAGGACTTTGCTTATTAAGCAGAGAATCACTTAAAAGACCAAAGTCGATTCTAGCAGTATATGTTGAATTTCCTGAAATTTTAGGCTTGTACTGATTTGTTTTGCAAGCTTTTTGAATACTTACAGATAGTGCTTAGCTTTAGTGCATTGGTTTTCAATTCGCATTATTGCCGGAAGACTGGATTCTCTCTTAAGCGTGCTTCCTGTTAGTCCTTTAGTAGTATACATTCTGTTCTTTGTGTTTACACATAGATAAATACACTCAGACTTTAACTATTGCTTATATACTTGGATTGCTTAATACTGTTCTAGACTGACACAACGAATGCAATGGGATAAGTACATATAACTGCTATAACTGCTCGTAAGGCTTAGGTAAAATGTAACTTGTATTCGTTGTAAGTGGGGCAAAGTGTTTTTGTAATTGAGTAGGTACTACTACCTGATGCCCATCCAACAAAATCACCCATTAGAAACATCATGCTGGAGAAATCAACCTTGACTGTGGATCAGGCTTGTTTTAGCAGAGTAAATACACAGAAGACGAATTTACAGTTCGTTAAGAGAAATCAGAACAAATGAATACTACTTCCAGTCGTTTCCAAACAATTTTCACTCATGCAGAATATTTCATTGATTTTCAGCTTTTTTTGGTCGTAGTTAAAAATTTAACTTTGAAATTTCAAATGAACAGTATTAAACGTTATAATGGGCATATGTTTGCATTCTATTTAGGTCAGGGTACCAGACATTACTTCATAATCATATACTCGCCGAATCACATTACAGTCATAAAGATCCGAAACTTACTGCTCATGTCATAAATTATAGGTAGCTGAAATTATCTGTAATAACTTTCTTCATTGATTAAATATCATCAAACTCTAAATGCGATTGCACTTTTCATGAGTAAATCAGTTATTTCTATATATCAACTATTTATAGATTCCTCGTTTACAAACTATCCCTGCATTGACATAATACACTATACACAGAATATGAGAGTGCCTGAAGGGCACTCCCATGTTCATTTACAATCATATTACAAATATACTTGAAGTAACCTGCAGAGTCTTCCCTTTCTGAATTGTCATGAGAAATGCTATGCGTTTTATAATACTACTAGTAGCTATCTAGATATACACTATTGCGCCTATCTTACTGCATATATATGTCTATATATTCCTGTATATTAATACAGTATTTCAGTACAAACAAAAAAATTTAACACTATTGAGTAATAAAATAAGATTTCGTTACCTTTTTTAAAAACTAGCACGTTATAACTTAGGTATATAGTTTTCAATACAGGATTTTGGTATACTTACAGCTTACAGCTATCTACTCTGAATCTGAATATAATCCGATTTCTGAAGGAATTGTACTATCATGGCAATTAATATTTGTAAAATGTCAAAGGGGCAGCTTGAGTAAAAGTCGAAGCATGTAAAAGAAAGCGCTTCTTTTTATCACACCTATAAAAGGTACGTAACGAACGTAGTATCTATGTACATTGAATAAACTGACGTCAACCGGTTCTTTTTTGGTTGGATTTTTGTATACTTCTACACTAGTGTTCTGTACATTTACTTAACAAGAGAAAGATTCTAAGCTATAAGTATATCTACAGCAAGTGTATTACAATATTGATTATCCATCTCACTTATATATGCCCATCTATGCAATGTTTGATTAAGTTTGTTGTAAGTTTAAGTAGTAGGTACCTTAATAGACAGAGAGATGCAAAAGTGGTACCTTCTAATACCTCGTGTGTTCAAAGTATATAGGTAAGTTATCTACTGTCAGTTTATTTTTGTGTTCTCTAAAGCAAACATCGCCCTCAGACTTTTTCACTACTGTGCGATAATTCCAAAGTTCTACGCACTGCTCGATCTAGTTTTACATGTATTCAAGGAGGCTTTAGATATATAAAGCAATCTTCCGTAAAACAGCAAAGACTATACACTGCTCACATGAGATAAAATAGATTGCTGGCATTAGAAATGAAAAATGGGAATGAGATTTGCATTTTTTATAAAGATGACTCTAGTTTCAAGAACTCAGGGTAATACTTACTATACTACCTACATACACAAAGACTTCACATTCCTAGTTCTACCTTCATACACTCTACACTGCACTATTTGTATGTGCACCTTTGCATGCTTATCTAATCGAAGTACGTTTTGTGAATGAAATCTTTGCAAAGTTTAGTATTTTTTTGGGAAAACTTGCCAAGAATGAATTACATACTCTATTAAATCAAATATTTATTCCTTGGCACTTACTACACCTACTTACTATCTCCCGTACATTTAACTGCGTTTTATATAAAATAAAAATACAATTCGTATAAAAATCAAACACTTTATATTAACTAATAACAATTACTTGTATAAAGATACGGAGCGAAACCAATGTTATATGTTTATGTAAACATAATTTTAACATTTATGTTATGTATATGTTTACAGTATTAGATGGTATTAGCAAACCTACGTACAGTGCTAAGCTAGTGTTTCAGGGGCGCAGAACCGCAGGTGCCGTGGGTGCGACGCAACAGGACAGCAAGTCCTAGAACCATCAAACGCATTTGATTCCTTGTTACCTTTGTTTGATTCTTATTGTTAGTGTCAACAGTGTCAAGTCTCCAAAATAATACAACATTTTCGCGACTTTATTATCGTTTTAGCCTAACATTACCACATTGCTGTAAATAATCTGAACCTGCGGGCGACTTACTATACCCCCGCTACGCCACAGAAGAATTTAGCACCTTCTGTGTATGTAGGGTAAGTTTCTTAAGAGGTTTTAACTAGCGTGGAAAATTTTATACAAACTTATGTACATACAAAAAATAGCTAATGAGGTCAATATAATATGCGATGCAGTAGCCATTTATTTAATATTGATAGCAAATTATTATAGTAAATAAATTTATTACTTAGGTTAAGTTGTGAGATGGAAATCTTTCCTCTGAACAATATGATGTGATGTTTTATGACTACAGACTATAAATATAGTTCATGTACATGACGAACATTGTAGTATAATCTGCCGTTTATCTCATTGTAAGAACTTTTTTTGGTAGCCACTGGCCTTCAATTTATGGCGAGAGTAATATTTTTATGCTGCTGGTAAGTTTAATATTTTTCAACATCAGAGAAAGTAGGAGAAAATTGTTTAACAACGCAAAGAAAGCGTAAAAAACATTGCAGATATCTCTTGAATATCTGAAAGAGGACTCTAAAACAAAATTCTGCAAAACAAGATGATTTCACATACAAAGATGCAATTGTAGTTATAGAATCATACTGAGAATGTTTATTAAAAACATTCCCCGTAAGATTTGCATGCAAGTACTCTTGTATTTATTAAAATTAAGATACAGCTCTTTATTTGGCAAATCCCTGCTGTTTTGTAATAATAATCTATGGGACTAAAACGTAATTCCTTTTTATTTGACACGACAAGATATTGCATTCCATTTTGCATACCCTTTCTAACTGTGTGTAGGATGGCTGTATAAAATTGAATTTTTGTCGCGCATTGTTTTTTGCATGGCAATATAAAGTTAATATGTCTGTGACACGCCAACGTATGACAAGGACAACTACAGATAAGATAAGTATCTACAAACCTTTCTACGATATTACTAGTGTTAGTGAACGTCAATTCAAGAAACCTTCAAAATTCACTTACCGTTGTCTTTCGGCAAGGAGCAAATATATTCTCTGTCTTGATCTTGCGATCGATAGTAAGCTGACGTGAGCCTAGGGAATCAGATAAACAATCCATCTAAATCCGTAAAACATGGAACTTGAAGGATCGTCTAAGAAGCTCCTCCGCGACATGACGCTGCCATGAAATGATACAGGTGTCATTACTTATAATAACAAACGAATTAAAGTCTCAAACAATAGCAATTGGATAAAATTCTCACATATATTATATACGTACACATACAAAATGTAATTCTTTATGTATAATCTCTGAATTTAGTTTTAATTAAGTTAGAACTTTGTGGAAGGTCATTACTCATTAACAGATAGAATCTTGAAAGATAAGAAAAGTTTCATGGCATGTCATGTAGTGGGAAGTTCGGATCCTTGTGCATAACTATTTTTAAATTAAATCTATTCTAGTGTTATATTTGCTAGTATATTTTATGTTAAGTACATAGATGAGAATAAGGCACGCAATGGAAGCGCAACCCAAAAGTCACGCCACATCGAACAACAAACAAACAAACCATTAGCAATACAAATTGGGACACGACTATTACTTATGTACATTACTTACTAAATAGATGAATGAACGGAATTTGATTTCTAGGAGAGCTAGTAATTGATTTCGATTTACATGACAATGCACATTGCACACAATAATAATTGAAGACGTATAGAGAGAATTCTATGTACAGAAAAGAAATAATGACATGACATGATTGAAAACAGAAAACATTTACTTGACAATTAATGGCACGTCAGCTCTAACTCATGAGTTAGATATATAAAGTAATAATAATAAACAATGACTCATTTAAGGGAACAACGTGATTGACAGTCGTAATGAGCGTTTGTCACGATTGTTCTCTCTCATGCAATAAAGGTATGAAACAAATGTTATACGAGTAGAAAATGATTTATCACGACAGAACATATAATTGCTAAACACCTAGAGAATGTAAGTAAAATGTAAATATATACACAGAGTTGGCATAATGGGTTGTTTGCTTGAACGGATGCGAGTCAATTAAGATAAATTCATGTCAGTTGGCATTCCATGAAACGTTAATTAGCATGCTTATTTGTAAATAAAATCATAAACCCAGAAACGTGTGTGAACCCAAGAAAAGAAAACCATCCAATAAAATTCAATCCAATCCAGTCGTTAATCCATTCCAATTCAAAGTTAATGTCAGTCGTATTACGGCTTATTATGGGGCATTAAAACTGGATTCTTAATGAACCATTCAATTTTAATGAGTATTAATATAATGGTTAGCTGCTCAGCTCACTCAGAACGGTATAGTATAAGTAAGAATGTAAACGAAGGGGTGAGAACGATAATAATAACAGGTAAACTATTTATATATACATATAGAGAGAGAGAATGAGAATAACGGGAAGAATAACGGTCAACATATAGGATTTGACAGCCAAAGGGGAAAACCACACATTGCCAATGCCAAACCAATTTTTGATGGATTCAATCAGTTGTCCTTACTGCAAATTTTTAGGAACTCGGACGGTGTAGTAACGTTTGAGGCTAGGAACACCCACCCCGAATGGAATGGAATCGAACGAATCGAAATCGAATCGTTACCACAAGAGCAAGTGATATACAAATGAAATAACAACAAAGAAAAAAATATCGAGATAAAAATGTATGAATGAATGAATAAAATATTGTAAAATGTATGCATACTTATACATAGTAACAAGAGAATGATCAATTTCAATGCTTTAAAAGTACAAGAAAGACATAACAATCAATTAAGTAATAAATAATGTGCAGATAATCATAATATAGTAAATGTAAACATACAAATAAAATATAGAACACGTAAATGTATAATAAAACATACTCGTTTGTATTTATATTCATTTCCTTCATAGCTATATAATCAAGAGAGCAACGCTGTCGCAAAGTCCCGGCCCACAGTTGAACCCCGATGATGCCGAATATAAAGAAGACAAAGAAGCACAGCAGAAGAACATTGCCCAACATAGGCAATGTGTCTAGAAGTAACATCACAAGAATCCGCATACCTGTTGAAAATAAAGCCAATAGAAAAGCCAATAAGATTCCATCATCCATTGAACAAATAGCTGCATTATCTTTACATGTGTCGACACTAACAGCTACGTGTAATAATAACACATAGCCTCTCTCTCTCTCTTTCGCCCTTATCTTTTCTACTTTACACTTACACACTCACTTTTCCACAGCTACAGCTTATTATTACACTTATATTCACCAAGGCATTTTAGGCATATGTGTATGTATACAGCGAATACATACATACTACAATAATAAGTAGGGCCAGTAACCCAGTCACGATTTCACAATCACCAACGCAAACTGGAAGTTCGCCGTAGCCACTACTGGATGTCTGTTTGTATAAATGACGCTCGCTTTTCTATTGTCAACGTTAGAATTACAGTTCACACGCATAGTTGAGTAATGGAACCGGAGGATGTTTGATTCTCTTGAATCGTAGTGGGTCTCCTGCACTTATATACAGTATTAGTGGAAAATAGTAGCATTTTCAGGGAAGTTTATGAACTTTGATGAAAGAGAGCGATGAAAAAGTTTTTTAGTTGCATGTATCTGGGAAATAGTGGAAGAAGATACGGGGAACTGTGTGCTGAACGTGGAATAATAGGCGTTATAAAACTCACACACAACACACAGACCTGTTCTTATTCTTCTTCTTCTTCGTATATTTCAAAGAGACAAACAATTCACGAACAGAAAGCAAAGAAATATTGAACAGTTATGTTCCGTAGGGAGTTTCCGTTCCCGTCCTTTTTTCTTGTCGCACATAGGTTCACGTCGCCACTACTGGGGGAATGTAAAAAAGCTTTTTTCGTGGGAAGATAAGACTCTGGGGATTTATGAAGATATTTTAAAAGCAAGAGAAGATACGAGTGCAAAACTCGAATTCAGTGGTTAAGCTGCATTACATTACGCATGAAAATATCTGCATGGAAAGCCACAAACTTTTACTGCTTCACTTTTTCGCAAGATTTTCACTTTTGTCCTTCAGAAAGGCTATACTATAGTGCAATGCAAATACATTGATGATATTATGTATGTGAATGTGAACCTATGTTTAACTTACGGTATATAACCAACTATTCTCTTACACAATTCGCGTGCATCCACGAATTCTAAACCTGAGTGCAATTTCCAATATTCGTTCAGAACTTTCTGCCATTTGTATTCAATATGGACTGACGAACAAAAGTGCTATTTTCTGTTATATTTATTCTGAGCTGTCAAATCTTTTTCGGAAGAAACTCATAATTCCATGTCATAAATATCAATTTTTGACATCCTATACCGTATTATTACAAGCCGAATTTGTCACGCCACAAAGAAGTAACAGCAGAAACAGTTTGACGGCAATTTTTGCACTACAGAATGTAAAACATAGAGAAAGTTTGACAGTTTTGACTTCTGACACTAACTGACATCTTTAGACCTCATGACTCGAATAAAAAAGTTTTCTAACATCACTAACTCAACCTACGGGCAATAATACTGTTAAAGATTATTAATGTATACGCTCTGCCATGTTAAGCTATACAATCTCTGCATTCTTATTCTACACTGCACTAAGAGCACCTTATTATCACCACTACTGCAATGCACCGTCGTGCAAAAATCTCTCTCTCTCTCTCTCTCCCACTCACTTTCTCATCTTATTAAAATCTATAGCTTTAATTTGCTTGAAAACAACTTGCGAACCGTTTGCTCTCTCGCTGTTACATATTTTCATTCTAAATACAGAGTCCCAACGGTAGAAAACCTACGGGATACCCATTTTACACAGTCCTTTATATTTCCGTTTTATTTCAACGAAGCACTACTAGTACCACTGAAATATCATTACTAGCTTTTATTAACATGTTCTTACCACACCTATAGGGACTCTGCATTACAAAAAGGTGGAGGCACCACAATGGTAACAGTATAAGGCTACTATACTTTTAGATATAATTTAACATACATGAGCATAACGTATGTTTCCTACATACATATGTTGGCTATTAGAAATAGTGCAAAGTTGCGGTAACACACACGAGGAGAGATTTGGTCAAAACGCTATCAAAGTAATCTATGGGGTATTAACGTCTAATGGCCTTACTGTTATCTAAAATCCCAACCACTTGACTTTAAATGAAGTCATCCTCTCGGAAATAGCGTTGTTCTTGGTCGTGAGAGAGAAGAACTCAATAATGGAACCAAATAAATGGCTGCACGGACATAATGATATACTTTGTCACATGAAGAGTGGTGTGGTCACGACATAAAAGACACAGACTCTCCTCCTATCAGGAATTGTAATTGCAGCTGAACAGCGTTGATTCTCCTGTAATATCTCATGTAAAGAGTAATACAGCAGTCAAGAAATGCATTTAACCTTTGCTGAGTGAGTTGTGTAACACATTGTATTGCAATGGCAAACCACCACCGGACTGCACTCCTGATGGCCTATCTACCAGGCCGTCCTGTATAAAATTTGCCATTACTGCGCTCCCCTGTATTTCAAATGCAATAAAAGTCGGGAACGGAAAGAAAGACTGTATATATATTTTATATTATAGGTACGTTCAGTAGGTACTACCTGCAGTTGTGTAAATTACTATCTTTGTTTTGCGATAAGCCATTATATTACCGCGGTATCACACACACGAAGCTTTTATTAATGTCATGTGGAGTAATCCAATCAGTATTTGGTCACAGAGGTGTGATACATAATGTGATGGCTCGTATCAGTCTCCATTCTCATTTGACGTGGTTTATTACGCAGGCATTATATAATTAGGTATGTATCCTGGATATAGTTTAGCAAATGTTACTTGTAAACGAATTGATGTTAAGCTTTGTGTCATGTGTTAGAGCGACAGTTTGTATAGGTGGTGCGAATAGTTCCAGTTCCGGGTAGGTATATGGTTACATAAGCGGATCGTAGCGTGGTAAAGTTACAATGTATGTGTATAGTAGTAGTAGATACATATTAATTGGGTAACAGTATAAGGACTCACTTGGGATACGATTAATTGCTCTCAAAGGCCTGAGAACTCGAATGGTCCTAATTGCCGTTAAATTTACATTATCCTCATCCGGTACACAGTACTCGAACGCTCTGCAAAAAGAAAGTAAAGAACACGAATGGAAATTAGGTGGATGAGATTCGCTTTTTGGATTCGCATTAGAGATAGAAAGATAACCAACTGCTAAACGCTCAGCTTCCAAAGAGAACACCATAAAAAAGTTCTAATCTTTCCGGAAGAACGATTTTCGTATGGAGAGTAATGACTCCCATATTATATGTAAGGGGTATACCATACTTATCTCAAGGCGAAATATATCTGCTACAGACATTTCGTTATCACAACTAAAAGTTGAGGCTATAACAGTTTTGTAAGTCATAATGTCATCATCATAAATCAATTTATCATAAAATATGGCAGTATTGATGGATCTGCAGGAAGAAAATGTGAAATCTTTAATGCGAAGCCTCCGAGTGGATGAGAATCTTTAACTTCTTTCAGTTAGGTAGGTGACTGGCTTAATTATATGAACTTTTCAGGCTTTCGTTACATTTCCTGCACAGTTTTGTTTTTGTTGAAATGTACATCAATCTTGTCACAAAGAAAAGTGAAAAGGCAATTGCAGCAAACAAATCATGTGCGCTCTATTTGTTTGCATAACAATAGCTTAACATTATCCTCGGGCACCTTTTTAAAAAGCTTTTATGCGCAGTAGTTCTCTTTTGTTTTCGTAAAATTAAAATCGTTGTTTTTCTTCTAATTTTTTATCGTTCATATAGGAAAAACGTGACATAAATACGCAGTAATTTCTTAACTCACCCTGAAATGACGATAAACATATCAAGCCAATTCCATCGATCCTCTAAATACGCAGATTTTCCCAGCATTCCCATCGCAGTTATCTTGATACACATCTCCACAGCAAAAAATATGAATATACAGTCATCCAAAATCTGCAAAAAAGAATTACATGATTTAGAATTTTTAAAGCACACCATTGAATAAAGTAGACATCCTTCGAAATGACGGAATGCTCTACGCTAATTTAATTAACTCATTTATACAGGTTAATTAATACAAATACTGTCAGACAAAATTCTTTGATTTAGAATTTTTAAAGCACATCGTTGAAAAAATTAAGCATGCTTTGAAATGAAGGTATACTCTACTCTAATTTAGTACCTTTATATGTACAGGTGAAAATACAGGTAGTAAGTGGTTAATACAGGAAAGGTTGCTAAAATGTTAAATACTGAACAAAGTTTGGAAAAAATGTTTCTGAACGTTTATAAATTCATTAAAGAGAGTTTCCCCAAATGACGCAATTTCTAGGGAATCCACCCAGGGACAGAAGATTCTCAGTGAGTGTAAAAACTCATGAAATTTCAAGAGATTTTCTGCACGTTTACATGTCTCTTTGTGGGCGATTTTTTCGAGTTTCTGCATACACATAAATAAATAGGTTATCCACCGCGACTTTCCTCTGGTTCACTTCAACTTCTTAGAAAATGGCATGACAAGTTAACCAACCATATTACTATAACAAGATAAAATATGATTTAATAATCTTAAGTGGTTACGTTTGGTTTGCTTTTCGTCTACGTGATCTGCAATCTAACGAAATGTAGTCAAGCAAAGTAAACAAAACAGAAAAGCAAAGTGAGTTTGGCTAATCTGGAATATGATAGCGAGAAGAGAAACTACAACGGATATACGTAATGTTCACAAACTTAAACGCATTAGGTAATGTAATATTTCTCTATAATATTTCTAGTTAAACTACTAGAGCTATATAGTCTACTTACCCAATCTATGTGGATTTATCCACTAGGACCATTTCTTTAGAGATAGTAAATGACTACCTGCCGAGTATTTCTATGCATTGTCTATTCCATATAATATTATTATTTTATATTTGCAGTAGCAATTTGTACGAACCGTGTGATGATATAGTCAATTTGGGAATTAGGAACCTCAACTCAACTGGAAAGTGGAGATACATAAACAATTTAGTGCAAACACTGTCGAAACTTTGTCTAACAAATCATTCATGGGACAAAGGATGCAAAATATGGAAAGAGGAATATCTTCTCCACTCTTCTCCACTCTTCTCCACTCTTCTCTCCTGCTCTTGTCCCTTTCTCTACGCACACAGCACCAAAATCTTTGTTATAAAGCCTATACAAGTACATTTCCACACACAAAGCAAGCAAATAGTCAACGACACATCGTTTCAGTTTATCCTTCCTGTCAGGAACGTCAGATTATTTCAAAGTTCAAAGGCAAGTAAAAAGGCTGAGTTTACAATGTGAATTACTTACACAAGTATAATATACATAGGTACGGATTACGAGAGTTACGAATTAAAATATTATTCTGAGGGTTGCAACATCAAAGAATGATGTGGGCTCCCTTGATCGATATAACATTCATTCATTCTCTATTCCCTTTTACAGCATTTAGAAAATTCAACTTTCTCGGTGGACATTACAGAAATCATACAATCTCCGTTCGTTGCATTATTAAGTAACGAAGTTACTCGTATGAAAATGCGTTATCTAGCTGGACGTCTGTCCTTTTGCAGGACAGCTAAGTGAAGACAGCTAAATTTGAATTTGAAGATTGTCAATGTTTGAATATTTCGATTAAATGACACGATATTTTTAAATACACGCACAAGTCATAGTAATTTTATGCTGCTTGCACGGTAATTATAAATAAATGTTCTGTTTGTTAAATTATTAATACTGTAGAATTTGTAGGTTTTTAAGATCACTGACAGAAGGCCTGTGTTGTGTTTGTGTTTCTGAGCCCTGCATTTTTACTACGTATCATAAAACAAAATTCTAGATTTTATATCTGTACCTTTAAATATGTGTATACAATACAATATACAAAGCACCCTAAAAGTGTCAGTTTAATAAGTTGACAATGAAAGAAAGCAAAAATAAATTAACTTTCTGTGAAAAGAAAAGTTGTAAAGAGTAAAGAGACAGGCATTATTGAACTACTCACAAGAAACAACTTCATTGCATACAACTGGCGTAACTGAAGGTATCCAATCTAATCTACTCCATGCGTACATGGTACGTTCCTTTATGGGAAATAATTAATTGAAAAGTTGAAACGTGATTGACAAGAAACTCAATGAAAAATGTGAATGGATAGAAATATGTTACGTTATATAGGAAGACAATTGCTACCTGCCGGACTTCATCATGTATGGACATTATTAATTAGTAAAATAGCAAATAACAATCATTGTACTCTTTCTGAGAAATCGAGAGTAAACACAACTAACACAAGTTGCGAACCTCATGGAGACAAAGCACTATACAAAACTGTTTGTACAAGCTTTTAGTCTTGATAAACTGATTGATACATCCACCTGGTGGTACAAATGAACTAATAATGCCTCTTCTTTTCATTGCGTAATTATAACTTGAACACTTGTAACTGTGCCTATAGTACAATACAATATACAGTATACAATACAATTCACTAACGTAAGTAAGAAAAAATCAACAACCAGAGAAAGCGGAAGAATCCCACTGCACTCCGTTGCCAAATATTACTCGGTTTAGTTTTATTATACCATACCCCGTACCCGCACCAGCCTGCCATATTCTAAAAAAACTATAACTTACTAACATAAAGGTGTGACATATCACAACGAAAGTGTGAAACTGCATTGGATAAACGAATTCTTCTTCTTACCGCTTGATTAAAAGATTGTGTGTCCCTTCCAGAATAAATTTCATTTTTTCATTAGGCATGCACCAGGAACTTTTCATTCTGTACGAGTGTTTTTGAATTAATGTTGCTTTCCACTTACCACTGATTGGTAGAATTATTGCAGAAGATACAGTTTACGAATAAATTCGTATAGTACAAAAATATAAGACTGGTAATATAATTGAATTCGTGCAAGCTAATACAAATTCTCTTTGATGTAAATGAAGCAATCCCTTTAAACTGTTTAAGGTGAGCTTAGTAGAGTGTAATACCATACCCCAACTTTTCCTGTCTTTATATGGCGAAAGTTTGGTATGGTAATACATAGAAAAAACGTTTAAGCAAAACATGCCTTTCTGTTCATCCCGTCGTATAATAATGTAATATACCTACAAATCGTGTACACCGTGTCTGTTGTCAGTTTTCCCTGGATCATCCTCCAGGTCAAATTAGGTAGGAAAAATTAGGTATGTCAGCGACAGTAGTGGCAATGGTACGTGTCTGCAATCTACTTCTACGTATAGTAGGTGCTTGACACTTACTTTTGTACGTTCTCTTCGCATACGACAAGGAAACTAATGTGGCAAATAATTTTTCTTGCCAAGCTGTAGTATATGTAAGTTTTACGTCATCAACAAAGACGAAAACCACAAGGGACACGGTTGAGTAAAACAAAGTAGCCTTCATCAAATTATTATAATAGTATTACATTATGCTGCCTTTACGACCCACCGACAGACCTACTATAGAATTCTAATACTCCTCCAGAGTCTCAAAGTTATTTTATTACTATTACTACAGATGCGCCACACTAATAGTGGAAAGTATGTGGTGGTCCTGAGCTACACATACGATAAAAGAACTACATTCACCCTTTTACCTGCTCCGGTGTCCTTGAACGACTTTTCTATTTACTCACATTCACTTTTCTCTAAAGCTACACCAAAGAAGTTTTATGTTGAGAGTATATTTTACGTTTTGACATACCTAACCAAGGCATGCTATAAAATGCATTTACCCGCACATACAAAAATACAACACTGAGCTGAGAAAGTTTTCCTGTGTTTTATGAATAGCCATATATAGTACACTAGATACATAATTCTATAGGTTAAAATTTGAACTAGTTTCTGTTGTAGTCTCGTACTGCTACCTATAAGCATTTTGTAGCTCTCTCATGTTTCTAAATCATGATTGCTTCCTCCCTCCGTTTACTTTTCTCTGTAATTAGCATTTAGTAATGTTTGCAGTTCACACGCTCTTTCTTGCTTTTAAATTACATACGTCAATTGCAAATATCAAGGAAGGTAGGTAGGTATATTTGTTTGTAACTATTCTTTAGAAAGCAGGAAAAATCTCAATCAGTAGGTTATTTTATGCATTTTTATTTCACTGCACATATTCAGAGAGGGTTTGGTTAACTCAGAAATGAGTCCAACGATTCAACACTTTCATTATAAAGCAATCAGTTTAGACAGCTACTCAATTTGTATGTGAACTTTGTGAAACATTGATTAACAGGGTGTGATTTTATAGTGCATGCATGTTTGCATAGCAATTTCAGCCTACTTTGTGTTACATTTGTAAATATCATGATGACTTGTGTAAAAATAAAATATATTGCGCAGCAATTTTTAGAATCTTTATAGAATCTTTAGGTTGTTTTTTCACTTATTTTACAGTATAGAGTTGTTTAGATAGTAATTCACGATACATATTCGTTTAATGTGGATATTACTCTCGCAGTCTCGCAAATCATTTCTTGAGCTAGTGTTTACACACATTAAACTTTCAAAAGAATCCCGTATTGCTTCACCACATTATTTTTTCCTTTCACCCGTACAACAGTTTCGTAAGCAATGTTATGATAGTTAAGTCAGAGTCAGAATTGAAAAAGTTTAGCTGCTTTTCATATTTGAGTAATAGAATTCTTTCGAACTTTTAATAAGCATGTAAATACAATGGAAAAACTTTATTACGCTCCCGTATTCACAAGTCCTGGCTGTAAATTAACTTGTTTCTGACATTTTCGGTGAGTTCTTAATTTAATTTTTCAAGGGTATTCGCTTTTCATACACTGGAATATTCTCAAGAGAAATTGTTAGCTGTAAACGTTAAGGTGAAAGTAACTGATTACTCTATTTTTCAGTATAAGCATGTGATGCTACTACACATGAAACTGTCAAAAGTACGAACAAAGACAAAACCTTGACTTGCCTTTTATTTCCTGTATATAACATTGGCAGGCTTTATGATGATTTGGGATTCTAAGGAAATTATTACAGAACCGTTTCATCAGTTTTACGAAAAAATTAACAAATCCGGTACTTTTTAGGCTGGTTTATCCAGAAAATTTTATTCTAGTGCATGTACACTCTAAAGTTGTCATTTCTTGGAAAATGAATCCATTGTTAACTACAGCCTTCACATCAAAACTATCAGCACAGATTTATCTCTTGTTACCTACTTAATATGTAGTGTTAATAATGTAGTGAGTTATGCTCTATTATAAATCACTATAGACCAACAAAATGTATGCCTAGATGAATATTGTCATGCTCTGAGCATCTGAGCAGTTAATATTCTACAGAGAATTCTACAGAGAAGCAATCAATTTACTATAAGCCAAGAGACCTGGAGCAAAGCACATGCACACGTGTTCTGTGCGTATAGCTGTAGTACATGTGCAAACACCCTTCACCCAGAATCGGCTATGGTAGTGCACAGTAAACTGCATATTGTACTTCAATTTCTGTGTACCGTGGTAGGTAAATAAATTTTCACCCTGACAAAGCTGTCTGGATCTTAATGGAAGTTCTTCTTCACGATTCGGGGTAACCATTTGGGATACAGATACGATCTTCCGTCCCCCTCCTTGGAAGACAAGATAAATTTTCTCCGTTGAGACTTAGTGTCTTTACTTCGCAAAATAACTTTTGTCAAACCTCATTCACATAACCGTAAAAAGGCATGATTAAGTATGAGATTGTCAATAGACAATATCCATTTTTCAAAGCATCCTTTATTCTAAGCTAAGGTATTTATTGCCTTTATTTTCTGTACGTGTAAAGTGCAATGAATAATGTGTCTGTACTTCGCATTCACTTTTCATTCAACGATGTAACTTTTTTGAGCTTGGTGTAACCCGTAAAGCCTATCAATCATGCAATGCAGTTTTATCCATCACAAAAATATGTGATTTTAATATAATTTATCACACATATGAAAATACCTACGCAGCTGCTACCAAAAAGTTAATGTTATGTATAGATATTGCCCAACACTGACATGAGTTCAATAGTGACAAATTATCCGGGCGAAATTAATTTTAATTGGATGATTACTAAAGTAAATGCTTGTCTAAACTTTATATATCTCTGCAAGTCTTCCTATATCAATAATATGACAACTACCATGCATAGAAGGGACTTTTTTAAGATTAAGGTAACCTGTTCATTTTAAACGAGGATATATACGAGATATCAAGTTGCAGTACCTATTTTAATAAGGAATTGTTGCAGGTTAATAATAAGATCCCTCTTTATTCCCGTTAAATCTCCTATTACCTCATAGATTGTTGTAATATTAAAACTATATTTTAGAAACATGCACATTATGCCACTCATCAACTCAGGTCATTTTTGTCAGCTAAGTACACATTGTTACTGTTGAAATGTGGATAGGGAAAACTTAGTCGCTAAATGCAGCATCATTTCTTGATAATTTCAGGAATGGATGTGCATAGAAACGTTGCGTATAATCTTAAGCGCATTATGAGGCAAAGGGAAATTGAAATTCGTTGAGATAACCTTGGTGTAGTCAATTAAAAGTTAATGTCTCTCTACAATACTGTTGTAGCCATAAGCAGTAAAAATCTTGGCTTGTACTATAAGTGGAAGTTTACGATATGATATAATAGCGGCTTGCTTTATGTTATTGAAACCTAAAAAGTTGGATAATAACCTGGAAGCATTAAACAGACAGTTAGTTTTGAAGTGCCTGCATCTCAACTGACACTGACGCCATTCTTCAATGGAATGGAGTACCAGAGTACCACGCTGCTATTATCCAACTCAGAGAATAACTATATTCCTTTATACGTGGAAGAAGAACCGAATAACCACTGCAGTTCTCACAGTGGGTGTAATTTACTAAAATAATTTTAATAGCAGCAGGGATGACACTGTCAGTGTCACCTAAGACTACAACGACTCTCCCAGCAATGCTGACACCATGCAGAAACCATTTCTAAACCACTTGTCTCATCTAACATGTTTTTGTAAGCTTATATGATAAAAATACTTTTACTTTGCACAAACTTAACTGCACCATTACTCTTACTGTCTGTGTCTGTTCCATATATTACCACATCATCTTTAGCGCCGGTTTTCACTTACTGATATGATGCTGTTTCCTTTCTCAGCTAAATTAAATCTCTTAAAGACTACTACAAGCGTTTCTAACCACACGAATTCATGATGGAACAAAGCACTGCATGTGTTGTGTATATAGTAGAACGTAAAATACAGTACCACTATAAGTAAAATCGTACAAATCCTCTTTTGTGGTTTTCACTTTTGTTTTTGACATCACCGCATTGCACATTCGGTTATTTGGTCAAAAGACACTATACAACAATGAAAAGATGACAAGGCTTGAATTCTTTAGACAGCGAGACCGATCAGCAGTAGGGGACGTAAATCTTAGGAAAGAAGCTGTTTTTCTTAATAGAATGTTGCTTTGAGTTTTGGTTGAAGAGTGTAGGGTGTGTAGTGTGTAGGTATTATACGTATAAAAATACAATGAAAAAGATTGTCTACATAGTCTCCACGATGAAAAAGAAAAGTCAGTGAAAGTTGTTTTGTTACGGCGCTCTTAAACTTGATCTGAGAGGCTGAATGTTGAACACATGGAGACATTCACAGAATTCGGGTGGTCGTACGTATCGTATCTCATGTCACTTTTTTCTGTTCTGGATCGCTGTGCTCTTGTTATGGTGTATATCATCATACTTTATTTTGTATTTCTACTATGTGTCTTGACGAGTTGTAGTGTTTTGTGTTAGATTGAACAATCTGTATTCGTATTATAGCAATAGCTTCCCTAGCACTAAAACATAAACTGTGTAATGTAAGTAGACTGCCAATCGCCAAAGAAAGACAACCATGGTCTAAAATACTCTCGGATACAACTGTCCCGGGAAAAAGAGGAGGCGAGGGTGTTAAAATCAGTAAAAAACAGTTTCCCCTCTTTTGAAGAAAAAACAGAGAACTCACGGGCATATTATGATCATTTACTACACACCCGTACTATCTGCAAACATACAATGCCTCAACAAAACTGAAGTTAAATTCCGTCGCAACTTTTTTAGGAAGACAGGAAGGAAGCTACAAGCATGAATTCGAGGATGAGATGAGAAGTTTTTAGTAAGTCGTCGTCGGTAGTGTAGTGTGTATTTTTGGATCAAAATAAACTTACTGCCTACAACAACTACTGTAACTACTTCGTATTCCTTGTGCACTTCCATAGCAGACGATCATAATATCATAATACACACAAGTAAGTCCTAATCCTTGTTCTCCGCTAATAAAAAATTCAATAGACATTTGCCAACGTTTATGCTTTTGAAAGTAAAACTTCTCCATAACTCCACTACTCCTCGGCATCTTTAATGGATGCTGTTTTCGTCGAGTAGAAAACTTCTCCATTTATGATGCTGTGTAATAACAGCTTGTGAAACAAAATGTTACAAAACTACCTATAAAACCGCATTTACGAGTTGCGTATGCATTAAATCAAATTGACTTCTTTCTTATTTCCTTCAAATGTATTTTCAAGGACCCTTTCCTTAATTATTTAATTAATATGCGTTACTCGTTCATGAAACAAATCTGTTCTAGTTCTATGTAATAATTATTTAATCAGAATGCGTTCCTCGTTCAGAAAACTACAAATCTGCTCTATATAGGTAATTACATAAATAAAATATTCTGAGTGAGATTTGCAGTTTAAGTTGAATATTGTGGTAATTACATCATACTTTGCATTATGCAGTAGAGCAGCTCATCTTTATTCTTGCAGTTATGTGATGGAAGCAAATAAATGGTTAATTATGTGTGGTAACTACCTATGAAGTAAAGGACGGATAATATAGAACTGGGTTATTATGTAATTGCCTTTAGTAACTACACATTTATTAAACTGTAGGCACAAATCATAAAAATGTATGATTTCCCCGAAATATCAGCTTATTCCCTTTTCCATTCCTTTTGAAAATACTTTTGCGAAAAGTCATGCATAAGGTCAGAAGACCTATCTGAAAATGTAGTTATCCGTACAGTGCAGTGCTTAAATGGTTGGCTGAACATAATTCTTCCGCGTAGGATAGGATTGTACCTTTAATACGGGCACTGACGTCATTTCTCATCATACAACATCATTTCTATTTCGTTCAGGTTCGATTGACATGACATATCCCTCTTTTTCCATTACTGGAACATGAACAATAAGTGGAGACTCAATCCTTTAGGGAATTTCTTTGTGCATTCTAGAACACAACATATATCATCAAGATCATCTTCTTATCGCAGTCTTCCCCTTTCGACCGCAACCGAGGAAATGGGATCAATGTTCATTGGCAAAAGACTCTTATCTCGAATCACTATCCAGTATGAATGAACCCGTAAAGTACTACAATTGCTAACAAGGCTTTTTCCAGGATACGGTTTTTATACAAGAAACAAACTATATACCGACTTATAGCAGTAATACTATGTCACTACCTAATTGACTTTCACCAGAAGGGATGACTGCCCTACACGAGCTATAAAGCACGATGTTAATGCTGATAACAATGTTACTCCGTTTAAGTTGAACAAAACTCAATTACAAATTAGTTATGGTACTTATACAAGGGTTGTTTACGATAGTAATTCAATTGGCTCTTTTACAATTCTTCTCCAATTGTCATTCACGTTCTTATTCTTACCAAACTTTGTTCCTGATACTAAAGTGATAAGTGCATAATAATGTTTATAATAAAAGTAATAATGCTTTTTTAGGGATTTCACTAAAATGTGCGTAATTAACATTACAAAGTTGTATAAAGGGTTAAGTTTTTATACTGACCTGTAAGATGTGACATCTGGGTGTCTCACATTTTGCGTTGTCCTCGCAAGGCCGGTACATTCCAAGCGTCACACAGTTGATAAGGATGACAAGGATACTAATTCTCTCGAACCATGTGTTGCACCAATTCGATAAAATGAGTTAAGGAATTTTGACCAATAGAAAATACATAAAATTGTAACATAGGTAGTCTACATGCCTATACCTATAACCTATACCTCTCGCTTTTTAGCCATACTCGAGTATGGATAAAAATAAACTCGTTATTCATATAATTCGTATAGGGAAAGTATTCGCAAACTAAAACTAACAAAAAGCTAATAAACAATACACAACAATATTATACATAATATACATAATTGTACAGAATTATGGATTCATCAATTGTTAACTATTCCATTACCTAACTATATTTGTAAAAATGTATAATTATTTAAACCAAAACGTTACGGTATTTTTGTAGCGGTCCATAATTCCAGTCAGTTCTACAGCTACAACAGTTTTACCGCAAAATATAACAATGCCAAGTGAAATGAAGACTTATTTCATAGTTTGTAAAAGTAGTTTGTAAAAGAAAATTATACAAACCCACATGCCAGATCGACTAATAAAAACTTAATTATGAGATGTACTTGCACACGTTTTTTTGACCTGCAACTTTTACTATAAATTAAATTTATGTGATATAAAAATATTTGTGCCAGGCAAAAATATCTTTCGTTTCATGGGCTTATACCAAGGTGAGTATGTAAGAATTTTAATACAATTTGTATTTTCTATAAATTCTCAACCATCAATCTGAATAAAAGTGTATTACCGAATTACTGTTATTAGTAACTAAACAATTGTGGCCGTCCCTGTAGTGAAAATCTTGATAGTCACTCTGTTACTGATTTAGTCCTACTATATTTAGAATAACGATGAATATAACGATCCGCCTAATAATAGTAGGTAGGTAATTATTGTAAATGTCTTGAACTCGTGAATAATATTATGAGCCTAAATGACTGTTCAGTCGCTCGAATGCTTATTTGCTGGAGGTAGTTTGAGATTTCCATTAGTAATTAAATTGCTTATTAGTCTCGACAATAAAGCACTTGATTTTATCCTACTATATATTCTACAACCATCAGGTATAACTATTGCATCACAGATGTTGACGCATGAACCAGGTAACACCAGCAAGGTACTTTTGAACCACATATACAGATATACATCCATCTATACTAATTTACCAGCTGAAGTGTACGTGCCCGCCTTTTTACGCTTTATTACAATTGACAAATTGAGCCAAGTAGTGCATATTGCATATACTGGAGCCGTTATCTCACTTTCAGCCCACACCAGCAGTGTCAAAACATACTTTTCTCTATGGTAGTTACTACGCTTTGGTTTTAACATGTTTTACTAACAAGGTACTATATTTTACCCGACCAAAAAGGATGAGTGTCTATACATGAAACGACGTCTGCTTCTAATATACGTACAACACCGAAAAGTTATATGGAAATGTCGCGCTCTGCTTCTTTTCTAAGTACATATACACTTTACTTTGAGTTCATCTTCATAAATACTTGTGTGTGTGATATATAACGTGATGTGGAATTGCATGTGCTTTCACTCCTCTAGTTTGGATTCACATAATAATATGGTTACAAATATTAATGTATGGAGGGTGCAGGCAGAAGAAGGTAATGTGCCGTGCGACCGTATCTCATTTTTGTAATGCTAATACGTTTTAATAATTTACTTGAACATGTGAATGTACTGTCTGTGCTACTTCAACCTTTACCATTTGCAAAGAATAATGACGTGCATATCAACGATTCTCATTAGGCTGGCTTGCATTGTATTGGTTTTCACTCGTTTGTTTGTTTTTATGAATGCACAACGTTAGATTTAGTAGTTTACTAACATATCTACACTCTGCACTACACAGACTGTGTGTGTGGCATGTAAAAAGAGACTACAGACCTATGGCAAACAATTCAGCACATGAAAAACATTCGTGTTTTCTCTCTACACAGCAAAATACTTGCACGACAGAACTCTTCTCTATTTGTACCAGTAGTACCACCACCATGTCTTTCATATCTGTGTTTATACAGCCATTCTACTATGTTACTGCCCTTGCGCTGAATTATTTGCTAAAATATTAATTACCTCGGAGCCTCTTTTATGTAGGTATGTGTAGTATAATCGTAGTTCTGTAGCTAACAGTAAATAGTTCTCTCTCGGACAAAATTTGCTAACTCACCTCTCATCTGCATGTAACATGTGAAATGAGCAAAGCAAACTTGAATCAACTTTTGCTGACTATGCAAACTGCAGTTCTACCTTACACTACTAAAACGTAATCGAATCATTCGGGCTAGTAGCTATGGCTGTGTGTAAAATACACTTCACGGTGTATATTTGTTGTGAAATATACTATAACTTTGTGAGCTGTTTGTTTTTATAAGGGAAAATGTAATGGGATGTTGGATTTAAAGCAATGTACTTGTGTGAGATGTGTGTATTCATATGTATGAACTTATTAATGCACACACAAGCTTTATTTCTCTCTTTCTCTCTCTGGAAGAGTCAATAGCATGTTTTTGGTACATGGAAAATTGTATTTGAAAGAGAATATGGTTGAAATTGAAAAATACTGAAATCATTTGATGTGTTGATTATACTTGGTTTTGCATAAAATTGTATCAGACATAACACTGCATAAAATTTCAAGCAATCTCAATTGGTAAATTGTACGGGACATAAAACACTGAATTAGTTAAATGATGGTGTGCAGTATGCACTGCATTGCATGGCCTAACACGTGGGAAATTCTATTTAAGTATATCCGTGACCTTCCACTCGCAGAAATGTATTTACGTCTTACATTCATTAAAACGCTGCGTCAAGGCAGATTAGTAAGTGCATTACTTATAGTAGAAGCTAATTATCTCACAGTAAAAGAAAAAGACTAGGGTTTTCAATGGTTTAACTAAGTTTCATTCAGTGTTTGCATTCAGAATGCAAATTGAAACATTTTCCAACACTCTAAGTTATTGACACTGTCAACTACAACAAACTTTTCGATTCATGTTTGTACATACATTAAACAAATAACAATAAGTTGAAATTACATCCTTCTACAAGGATTTTGCCTGGTAAAACTGAAAAGTGGCTAAAACATAAACAGAGATTAGAACGTGAAGTAGTTTTGAAGTAAATGCAAACTCTGTGCAGTCTCTCAGCGTTTTAAAATTAACTGAACTGTTTGCATATTGTAGTAGCAGGGAAACCTATAAGTGAGTCAAGACAAACAATACTTACATTAAAATTTCTGAGAAACTTGTGTTTGTGTACATTTAGGTTGTGTATGCTATACTCGAGAAAAGTATTATAATACTATTGAGCCTGACACATCTCCCTGCAGATCTGAGATAGTAGTTGAACGCGGAATTTAGGTATGCAAAGTTAATGCAGACACATAGTTAATTTCTCATGCTTTCCAAGGCTTCAGTATGTTTCTCGTGTCAAATCCTCCGAATTTCGCCTTTCTCTTCATGTTTCCAGTAAATGGTGGTATAAATACATATATTTATGCGAGAGAATGAGCGAACTATGTGTGGAAACCATTTCTGCACTGCTTCTTCTTCTTCGTACATAGAATCCTCCTCAGTATCGTGCTTTGGGAAATGTGCTGAACGATGACGTTTGTCGTGTTTCATTCTAGAAATAATAAGTGTACAACTAACTATAACTTGGAAAAGGTTGCATGACCCGTGACTATAGTCTCAAACTCCATTCTCCTTTCTATATGTGTTCATAATATTATTCTGTACACATGGTACACTAAGAAATTGTTAATTTACCACTGTACCACTATGCAGCTGCAAAACACCGTGAATATCACACCCTACACACGCTTTGCATTATGTGAATAATACATTCGCAGCTGCTTGTTTGCTCACAGAGAAGAATTTCGTGTAGAATTGAAATTTAAATATAAGGATTGGTGGACGTAGTAAATATAGTACATTTGTTTATCTGAACTTGATCTAAACTAGGTGTGTGTTTAGTTTGGCTGAGGCAGAAGCGGAAAGAGGAATCTGGTCCATAATTATTTTTCTTGGGCTTTGTTTTAGTACATTGCTCCATCTTAGAGTTTTCAGGCGATGCCGTTAGATTTTACAACCCGTATAATATACTTTTTCCAAATCTCCAGAGTAAATACATCGCTCAACTCAACACGACATGAGTTAAGATACATAATTCCACACGCGCAGGCGAACAACACTTATCTTACATACACAGTACATTTATACATACACAACAACTGTTGTACAAATATAATGAAGTTGTAGGTGCAAAAGAAAGAAATGAACAGACAGCAGTAACCGTAGAACTTATTTAGATCATCAAAAACACATGTGTCTCTCTCTCTCTCTCTCTAATAATAATTTAACTACACACTGGACTCTAGTACCATGTAACTTTGTAGGCATCATCACAAGTTGTGTTAAAGCACCTACATAACATAACCATATATAATTGTCATAGGACAAATATATAAAACATACAGCCTGACTTTATCTGAACAAAACGCTTCGCATAAGAAGAAACAAAGTAAAAGCCTTTTCCTTACATAAAGAAAACTATTTCATGGCATTTTATTTCATTGCTTTGCATTTTATTTTATCTCACTCTCTCTCTCTCTTATACTTCATCTACTGCTTATATTTTCGTTTCAATGCATGTAGCACTTTTCCATAAGGCTGCTGATGGAAAATAATGAGAGTTCTTTCTTTTCACTGCTCATTTAGCTCTGGC
Source organism: Pogonognathellus flavescens (assembly GCA_019776165.1). NCBI lineage: Eukaryota > Metazoa > Arthropoda > Collembola > Entomobryomorpha > Tomoceridae > Pogonognathellus > Pogonognathellus flavescens. Next base: position 9,275 of record JABASD010000750.1, on the reverse strand, counting down.
CACGTCTGGCTTTTCTCCTATCAACGATCTACATCTCAATCTTCATGACTAAGCGTCTACTCCCCTCGTTTTTGCTTTGACTTGGCACTTACAACTCTTTGTATGGTTAAACAGTTCAACTTAACTATTCCCTAATATGCTATATGCATCCTATATATACAACGCAGGAAGTACATATATCCCCTATAGGTATATTACGTGTATATACTGCTACAAACAAAATGCTTGATTATGAACGAGGAAGAAGTGAATGTAGATTAAACATTATGTTGGTTTGATGGTGATGGCAATGATGACAAGACAGAATGTGGCACAAACGAACAGTCTACGATTGCATAAGGCTTTTGAAGACATTTCAGAATTTTTATGACCTCCGTAGACGTTAAAGCAGTTTGCTATCTGCCTCTAGACAGACATTAGCAGCGCACTACTGCTTGGCCCTTTAGTAAAGGTAAGGCAAAGGTAGGCGAGTATAATTCAATTTAATTTGATAAGTAGTAATCCTACGGAATGGATGGAAAAAGGAAGCAGGAAATAATAGTGGAGCAATAAAGTCGTGGTAAATCAAGTGCACATTGCTTGTCAATCGACGAAATGTCATTCGACATTATATAGCGCGACATTTTATTTTAGTTGACGTTCACGGGAAAGTACACGTAACGTCGCAGACGGAGCACCATTAAAGATAAAGCGCATGCAAGAGAGAGCCAAATAATGGAGATATCGATCACTGTGTCATTTCACTTGATTTCAACCAAGTTTTCGGGAGAAAGCTGACTTTATGAGAAGATGAGGAGATGTGAGACTGGCAAAAAGTCACAAGACACGCCACTGTCTCACTCTCACCAATTTTACTGTCTCATATAGTCTCACACAGATAAGAAATTGTGCTTTTAAGAAAACTTCTCCATTTTTGTGTCGTCAACTAAACCCACCTCGTATAAAATATACTCCTACTATTGAAAGACATGGGAAAATGTTCCCGTGTTCCTCTCCTTCCTATCCACACAATGTTAAATTTTTTGTGTAGTAGTAGTAGCAGAGGAGTTAGAAATGTCTATGCTTTCATACCTTTACATAATCGCAGGAATTTTCTAAAAGAATAGGCAACACCAGAGAGAAAACGATATTTTATGCTTTTCAGCTTATGAAAGGCCGTATTTCCTCCTCGGATGGAAATTAGAATGTTATTATTTCAAAAGCTACTACCATAGATTTGAATTGCCTTGGCTCGTGTTTCCATTGCTTTCACCTGCCTTACACTTTGCTCAAGTTCCCCTCCTCAGATTTTACGATTACTTCTATTCCATCTCCTGGAGATACAAATGGTCCTCTCTACGTAATGCTCTCTGTGGGGTAGCCTTGTCTGAGTAATGGCCACTCTGCTGGGAAATCGACCATCAACAAAATAACAAATGGAATATTCTTTCATAATTTTTTTGTTTTCTCCACTTGCGCATTTTATACACATAGAATACAATACAATACAATAGTATAATGCTTCCCTATATAGGTGCCTAATACACAATGAAAAGAAAGTAAGACAGAAACCTTTTAGTTTTTACAATACAATTTGATGATTGTGGTCTGTGTCATGAGTCATGATCATATCTATGGGCGCAGCATATGTTTTAGATACTTGTCTTGTTGCTTTGTGTTACATTTCCACTACAAAGAAAATAGTTCGCCATGTATAGGACGCTTTAACTACATGTTTAGATCAATAACAGTTGATATTGACCATTTGTTGAATTCGTTGAGGATTGTACTGCTTATTTATTTAAATTTTGCAATGCTATATACAGCTTTAATATTTTTACATATAGTATTCAATCAGCAAACATGAATCTAGAATAGTACTTACTTGTAATAGATTTGTTGGATTGTTTCTGTAAATGTTTCATTCGATTGAAGGCATTTTACAGAAATACCAAGGTATTATTACACTACCGTTTTGCCTCACAGCGTGAGTTATTCAGGTTATTCGTATTGAGTGCCCTATACATTTCCTTGTACTGTACTGCCGTATATTAACTATGTAATTACGAATAAACCAGGAACTACTGTGCTAATAACACACAGACAATCAATCTAACAATAACATTACTAAGTAATACACTTGCTTACTAATACTAATTCATTTGAATATGGTTACTTTGCAATGAGCTGCAAATGAATATTGCTACGAATATGTTTACAAAGGAACACGTACATACACCCAATACTGTTTTAGTTGGTTTTACTATAGAGAAATACAGTTTGCCCTACATACGTACTGAATACAAATAAGCTCAACAATTTTCGGTGTCATGTACGTAATCGCGTAATACACGTCACATATACCTATAGGCATTTGTAAACTAAGTCAACAATATCAAACTCGAATAATTACCTGCGTGTGGATGCATAATGCATGTTTCTCAGCTACTACAGGTTTAACTAACCTTTTGTCAGGTTTTTAGGGGTACAGTGGGTTTATACCCGGAGTGCGAATTTCTATCGTACTTTCACTACAAGCAAGAAAAATTATTTATTCCTTGGCTCACCTTTAGAATTTAGAAGCATTGCCCAATCTTGGCATTTACACCTGGGGTATTTTTCAGTCTCAAACAGTTTTACATTGTAAGTAATCGACTTACCGAAACTGTTGAGCAATACATTCTCTACTTGAAGGCCTAATTTCGCAACAAAGTTGGTATTTCCAAAAAATAGTTCAGTAATAAAGAATTGCATAAAATATGTGTCCTTGGTATAAAGTAAAAACTGTGCAGGCAAAATGTAAACCAGATGAGTAAAAATGTGCCAATATTTTCTCAAATTGGTATGTTGCTTGGCTTAATGGAAAGTGAAAAGTTAGAGTGGACAACTTTGCTATACACAATGTACATAACTTGACGTAGGTATTTGTAAAGGTGGTCAATGGTCAATAATTGCTTACCAAATATATATACAGAATATACCTTACTACGTACGTGTACGTGAGCATACTCGAGCAATTTATATAGTTGAGTGAGTGAATAAATAATGGAAAGTGACAACCTGAGAAATTGATAGAATTTTGTTACAAGTTCTCTCAGCATGCAATATCCATTATGAAAATTCGTGTTATATCAACTTTCCTAACATCGCTGTCTGTTCACTGTTTCTTCGTTTACATTTATTGAACGTGCATTTTCGCTCTGGTTATAGTTTGAGAATTTTTTTGTTCTGAACATACTATTGCTGTTGGTTTAACGTGGGTGGTCAGTGACTCTATGATACGTATTATTTGTAGTTTGTTTGTATAAGAGTGTATACGCGTATAAATAATAGGATTGTAGGGCAGGTACCTACCTAGTAAAATTGTGTTCTCTTTCCCTTTCTTATTTAGATGGACATCAATTTAACTGGACATGTTGGCAGATATCATTACTGTTCGCACCACTTTATTGCTAATAGGTAGCTAACCTTAAACCGGTGCCAGCACATACTCACGTACGGTACAAGCTACGCAAAGCTTCAGAGCTTTATCCTGTTTTATGTATTGTAATATGGCATAAGAAGATTTAATGGCAACATCGATACAAAAAGAACGACCAGTAGTAGGTCACTTCCTTTGTATCTACAAAGCCAATAAATCATGCCTCGTGAAACGTTCCTTGAAAATGAGGAAATAAAAACGTACATAGATTCACTTACTTTCTCCGGGTTAAACAAATACGCACCAACGACCGTAAAAATACATACAGTGAGTTCAAAAAAACGAGATGCGTTTTATTTTTATAGCAATATACGTATTTAGTTAACTCGCTCAATTAAATTAAGGTAGACATCATCGACACAACAAACATACCTAACCCTTACTGCATATTGAATAGAAAAATCTGTACATAAATAAAATTTGTAATAAACTTTTTGCCTCCAATAAAAATTCTCGTCCTCTACTATTTACTATTTAAGTTATAAGTATCTGTAATAGCATTTTGTGTAGGTAAACTTTGTAAAAAACTTTGTATGTTATTATTGTAAATGATAAATATTTTATTGTCATAAGTATCTTGACATACAACGCTTAGGGAAATCGATTGAAGTGTTTGTGAATTTTTCGAGATAGTATTAGATCATAGAAAAATGACTAAAAATCGCTTCTGAGTATTCAGAAGCGGAAAGAATACAGAGGCTCATGTAATATGAGACGGTAAGTAGAACGACTATAAATTGGCTCTTACGCGTGCTGCCAGGCACAACGATGGACCATGGTTTAAAGATATACTTTAATCTGAATCTCTGTCGTATATACCTTCACCCTTGTTACTTGCAGCATTTTACGTTGAAGAGAGTGCATAATTATTACCTTATCACGATTATGTAAGAAGTCATCCTAAGTTGAAGCACACTGTACAATAACTTACTTATAACGAGTCACCTTGTACATTCATATAACACCACACGAATAAGAAGACTTACTTATGACATATGCATGTAGTATGTACCTACCTATATTATACTTTCGTTAGTCGTATTTCAGTGCAATTTTACTTCAACAGGCAAACGTACGTTCTTTTCTTGGTGTGGATAATAATACAAATAATAATAATAATAGTAAAGTTCTCATAACTTCCCTTAGGGAAAACACTTTTGTATTGGCATCTGTCGGAAATATATGAAAAAATAACAGCATATATACCGAAGCATGCTTTATATCCTTTTATCTTCCTGGGACTTTTTGGAGCTTGTAGAGAAAAAAGATTCCCGCAGATTTCTACAAAAGATGTTGTCGCGTACGTATTTTATTTGGGGTGCTTTACCTGCGACTTCCTGAGTTACAACTAAACTACGGACACAGACTCACTGAATCCTTTTCTGGGTAGTGCATTTTCTCAGTATATATATTAGTTCTCAGTAAACGTATATCTAGTACTCCCAGGAAAATAAAGCCAGTATTACTGCCTCCTATTAAACCCAATCTATCCAATATATAATAAAATTGGACAGATGCAACTAACTATTGTAACCATATAATATTGAACAGAGTCCATAGTATTTCTCCGTGTAGCATATATAACGTCAATAGAGACGAAGACAAGTTGACAGTCACAGAATCGCGGGCAGTGACGCCAATAATGCTATAAGGTTTCGCAATGCTCAGCAAATCTAACTATACTTTTCCCCGGACAGGTTGGGCACTCTCAATCATAACACACAATGCAATGCGCAAAGCTTAGTAGTAATGTCCAAACCCAAACCAGAAACCTAAGGGGATTCCTACGGTTCAGCAAAATGGAATTGAAGTGTTTTTAGTTGAAATGAGATGATGGGTTATGGAAGTGTGTTGTAGTGTAAAGTGTAATGCTGTCATAGCACATGATAAGTAACAAGAAACAGAAAGTATTTTCCTCTAATTCTCCTGGACATGACAATGACTGGGTTATATTTCCGTCGTTATGTTTCATTACATTTGTTGACACTTTCACTACATTTGAGACTTGCAGCAAAATAATGCTTATTTTTGGACCACATACAAATAATGCCAGATGATATCTTGTCTACTTTATACAATCTTAACTGTCGCTTTTTAGTTTATTAACATTTTCAGACTCAATTCTATGTCTAAATTACTTGCAACAAATTCTCATCCTTTTATGGAGTGAAAGTCATTTGTATTACGGTTGAAATGTGTCTTTTTTGAATGGGGCAAAAAATTATAGAATGGGCAATATTTATATTGCAAAAAATAAATTGCTTAGCTTATTTATGGCTTCGGAAACAAAAAACATCTGCAAAATGTCTCTTATTTCACATAATATTATTCATAAAATGCACAGTATTAGAAATATTAGAATATTATAAACAAAGTATAAAGAAAGTATTACACTACATATAATATTAATATTTTTTCATCGTCAACATGGATTGTATGTAATGTTGCAGCTTGCAGCTTTGTTATTTCATGTTCAGAATTTAGATTGATAGAATTATAATTCCTGTTACTTAGAAATACATGAATCATTGTGGAAAGATGTATAATGTGTAATACCTATATAAGCTATATATTATTATAGGGATGAAATGAATGAAATTTCTGTTGGGTAGGAAATGGTCATAAGATTAGAGAGTTGAAGCCATCACAATGACATCTGAATCTATAGGGTTTCTGATTACAGATAGTAAATGTAAGTAGAGTCTTGGCAGCGCATAGATACTTGGAGCAACATAAAAACGATCATTTTTTGACAGTCGAGGACAAAACTTCATTAGAGCTTGTCTCGCTCGTGAGACAATTTGGACATTAGACAAATAGCTTCTCGTTCTGTTATAAATGTCTTTGGATACAGTTACACGCATAATATAAATTGCCGGATGGAATACATATCCGTGTTTAGTATGTGGACATAAATGTCTGCATGAGCGAACTTATGTAGTACCTACCTATGTAACCTAACTGCTGACACTGCTTACTGAGTATTTTTTTCTTTTCTTTGGGCTTATTGTCTCAAAGTAGATATCCAGACTAGTATTTCCACGAAAACTGGAGAGACAACATTTTGCAACAGGGAAAAGTAAGATTTTCCTTGGTGAAATCAACCATTGAGAAAGACAAGCAATGGTTCTACTAGACTTTCTAATACTGATCGATTCTAGCAGAGTATATCGTAACTTGGAATAAAAGAAAGAAAACATCTTAAACATTATAATAATAAAGACAGAATGTGTAGAGCGTTATGAACAGAAAAGCTGAGCTTTGTACTACAGAAATATTAAGTGCATAGAAATAAAATGGTAGCCGTGCCATGAGCTACTAATTCCATTAACAAAATCTTGAAAGAGCGCATATTACTACTATGTGTATTCTTTAGTTTGGTTTGATAACATGGGAAAGGTTATCTTCCCATGTGTGTATAATGCAATAACCATCCTATTTCATAGGCTGCGGTTGAATTAAACCTAATTACACTTATTGCCAGCTCGATTTCAACATCAGATTGCACAATGTAAAGAGAGGATGCGAAATTGAAACGCTACAGTGTGCCGAAGAGATTTCGACCTAATAAAAGAACGGAAATTGGAGAATCGTACGATTGTAAGCGCAGGAACCAGAAGAGAACCTCCAGCAAGAATTGGATTTCCTTTTGTGCTGCTTCTGTAGCAAAAAAGAAGCCAGAGGAAAAATCCAGTAATTGATTAAATACGCTCTATTGCTCTTTCACTTTTACAGATAAGCACACTGTTATCATAATGGAAACTTGAGAACACTTAAACTCACTTAACTCACGTAGAATTCTAATTACACAATGGATATAAAATTTTATCCATAGCCTAGTATGTGCCTAAATAATATGCTTTATGACCCGAAAACATGAAATATTAGATTTGTAACCAATCATCCCAACTTTTATCTCAAAACCTGTCAATGTAGCAAAGCATGCAAAGTATACTGTAGTCATTATTGGCTATGCTTCACTTGACTGATTACAAACTTTCGCATTTCGTCCAGAAAACTGAAAAGGTCATAATATCGCATGGCATTGATTAAAAAAATTCTGAAAGAGATTCTGAATGAAAGACGCACACATAACTTTCGCATAAGTACACTTTCTGTATTAATAAATCCAACGTGATATTATTACACAAGAAGACATACAAGTAGCAAAAAAGTAAAGATAGAAACCGAAACCGGTATATTTCGGATCAAACCAGAAGTTTCGGTAAAAGGTTTACCATCTCTTTAGTACATAGTAGCTATTCTAGCTATACAAATAAATACCGACAGCTTCTTATAGCAAAGAAATGCCAGAGAGATTTGATATGTAGAAATTCAGGCGAAACAAGCAAGTTGAGTTGATATGAACAATATTTCGTTCAAGACTGGAAGTAACGTCATGTTGTACCTTTATTTTATCAAATGCTTGTAATACTTTGCTCTTTAAGTTTATTACCTTGAGGAAACAGGCATCATATCAAATCACATCAGTGTTTGGAAAGCAGATAGACAGTCAGTTAGAACAGTTAATATTTACTGCACACACAAACTAACAGAGTTCTAGTAAGTACTTAGCGTATATTAACTGCAGACCATAGATATATAGACCTATGGGTACATCAATGGAAGAGAAGATGTCTAATATGTTTAGTTTGTGTACGAATCTATTCAGGAGAAAAGAACACAGACTTCAAGGTTTTTTTTCTACCTGACTACCTTAGTTTTATTTCAGTGCAAGTGAACCGTACCTTGTCTCGTTTATTGAAGTAAGTGAAGTTCTTTCGTCTTAACCGACCAAACGTATAGAGGTTCTTCGTAAGTTAAGGTATACTGTTTGAATTTTGTTTTATTTATTCGTTACTGCTGCAAGTAGTAAACTACCAGGAATTTTTGTATGTCACGGGCCATGCTTCGAATGCATGACCCAGAATACTCTAAAGACGAATCTCAAAATAAGGCATGACGGTAGAAACAAGATCACTCAAAGCGGCAGGGATCGTTTGTGAACTGTGTTCGTATAGTTAGTAGACATTCCGAAAGTAAAACGTAATTTTCTTTTTGCTGCTTTGTGCGTGCAAACTGCAAAGTGAACCAAAGAAACCTTCAGAATTGACTTTGACTTTGTCTGACGGCAGAAAAGCTTCCAATTCCAATTCTCAATATACTTACCTAATCAATTCCAAGCTTACGTTACGTTCTTTCTTTCACACTTCACCGTGTAGATTTGTTTCTCGCATTAACAACGGATATTCAATTTCAACCTGGCTCCCCACATCAGTCAATCAGTTGTCATTCGCAAATTCCTACACAATCTCTTCCATCCAATAATTCTAATGTGAACCTGTGGCCCTTATTTCCCCATGCCAGGGACATGCGATGAGATAATGCCTAAATACCTACTCTACATATTATACCCAAATACGCTTATGCATTTTGAAACTTTTGCACTTTAACATTAGGTGCACCTACACGAGTGATGCAACTTCTGTGTTGCACTCTTGCACTGAAAAACAATTAATGTCTGCAAATTTTTAATACATTATTAACACATACATACACCAAATTTATAGATACAGATAGAATACTGTAGTAATAATCTTATAGTATTGTAAAGGCGAGGAAAGCAAATCGAAACAGCTTAATAAGGGTTATTCATTTGTCGAACTCTTGAAGAGTTGAGTAAAACGTTAGAATTCTAAAATTGCAGTTAAGTATCGTGAGATACTTGTATAAGAATGCGTTTTACGTCTGTCTGTCTGTACGTTCGCACGATAACTTAAGAACGGTTTGAGATATTGGACTCAAACTTGGTACA
>JABASD010000749.1:0-59584 GCA_019776165.1 Pogonognathellus flavescens | reverse complement strand
ATGCCTATGTTAATTGAAATATATGTGTCACATAAACAGACATAGGGCAAACCGCATTGATACTGACAAAATAGGGAAATATATCTGTATTTACACATTAGGTATATACTTCTTATAGTTTGCAATGTTTAATTGAAGTTAGAAATATTATAGAGTTCTTTCCTCGTTTAGTTCTAGTTGTGACACATTAGGCTTAAGATAAAGGCGGATACGTTACCAAATATTGTTACGGTGTTGGTTTTGGTTGGTGCTTCAAAGGAAAGAGTTCATATAGTCACATTACGTTTATTATTATCTGAGAGCATTACTCTGAGTAAATAATTACGCGTACTATTTTTGTTTGCGAGAGCAGCAGGCGAGCAAATCATCATCAGTCGACAGGCTCTCTGCATTCAGCTGACAGTCAGAGTTCCAACGGGTTGTCACCGTCACCTTCTCCATCGCCTCATAATCGAGCATCGCCATCACCAAGAAACGGAGGAATCGTCAGTGGAATTGGAACTCCGGTCTCACACCACAATCAAAGAAACGGCGGCACTAACGGCACTCCGTCTCCTCTTGCCAAACGTTGGAGCTCCACCAGTGATTTCCACAGTAGCAATCCTTCCATATTCTCGCAAAACAGCGCCATGGCTGCTAGGTAAAGACAAACATTTTGAAAATATAAAAATTCATACATAAATACATGATATACTTTTAATTATACGGACAAACAAGTTTTTGTGTGTTTATTCAGCAGTAGTAAGTTGCGGTTGACATTAAAGTGCCGAAGTAGATAAATACAGTAGGTGCATTCTGTACTACTACACTTTGTAGTAAAGACTTAATGTTAACTCTTGATAATACTAGCAATTGGATCTGTTTAGGTAGGAATGGGTGTAAAAACTTGAATATTGTAATTGGGTTGAAAAAGTATATGATTTAGGAAACGGAAATCCTTTTAACGTGTTTAGTTTACAGCAGCCATGTCACTATTCAGAACAATACTTATACAATAGGAAAGTCATTCATCAACATCAACCCTGACATTACCATATCACATGACATGAAGACAGCTTAACTTGGATATAAGCATCAGTACTCGTCCCACACTCATGCTATGAGATTTACTGACAAATAGCCATTAAATTAAAATACAGGTTTAATGCTGAGAATCTCAGTTGCTTTTAATATACTAAGGCATAGCTACGGCATAATTTGTATTTAGATTTCCGTATAGGTATAGGGATTCGCCATGCATTAATATGCATGAATATGTTTTATGGTGTACTGTAAACAGTGTAAAGTGCTAGCAGTACTCAGGCAAGTTTATGTTAACATGACACATTTCTTATTCGTTGAGTAAAGTAACAGCTCTACTACATTACACTTGACCCTTGAATTGCACGTTTAATACTCAACAACAAACATTAAACTGACCTGGAAATCATTTCCTTTTGGCATTTTTTAAAATTTGCAGCATTTCCATAGCATGTTGATTTTATGTATTCCCAGTGTGTACGTTTTATTGCCGATTGTATGTGAAAGAACAAAATTGTGTTTATGAGTTAAAAGCAAAGTAGGTTTGGTAGAGGTGTAGATAATAATCCTTTGGTATGTTATGTAGGTAACCTATTAGCAGCTATTACCAGTAATACCATCATTTACAATTTTTCTAGGAAATAATAAATCAACCAGTTTAAATAGCCATTTGCACTAATAGAATATAGTTGTATATAATTCAGTGAAAGAATATACTGTGAAAGTGTGAATTACCTACATTAAAACGGTAAACTAGTTGTAAGGAAATACATAGGCATTTCAGTCAGCTATACAACAACACTTAAATAATAACAATATTAGTTTTACTGATTGGTCAAATGAAAACTTATGACTTCCGGGGTTAAATGATTTATGCAAAATGTTAACACGAGTTTATAAGCTAGGGCGTCAAAAGATTCTAAAGATCTAGCTAAAAGATTTAATTGCGTGAACAAACTGAGATGTGCATAGTCATTTGACAGTAAAGTATAATCGTCAGAGATTTACACAATTGTATGTTCTATACTTAATCCTTCGCAGCACAATACATTTAGAGCTTCAGCTCAGTCACAACTTGTGAAAATATGAGAATCTCAGTAGTGCTGCAGATAAACTCTGAAAGTTATTCAGCCAGAAGGCTTATAAGCTAACTTGTATGTAAAACAGTCGTTCCTGTCTTCTGTACGCTCTTCCATTGTTTAGAGTTGCGTTGTTGTGATGAAGATGTTTCATGAAATGGAACGCAGTAGATGAACCTTATAGTTAATCTCACTTCGCATTTAGACCTACCACTTGTACGTTTGGCTAAAACCACAGCGTTAAGCGACATCTTCTTACTTTTTTGGTTCAATTTTATCCTAATGGATATAATAAAAAATCTGTAGTAATAAGGAAAACATAATGAAATGTTTTCTGCACATATTCTACATATTGTAAGCTTACACATTATTTACAACAACATAATAGATTCCGTTCAGGCAGGTGTTTTTTGACTGATTATTTACTTGTGAACATATTTTATATGAATTCTACACTTGTAAATGATTAAAAAGCTTACACGTGCATAGAAACTTTCTATGCATTGTATTTTAGATTCTATGCTGGTTAAGTTTGCACCACGCTTGTTAACATTGGTATTAAATACTATGGGTACTGATTTCCCACAAATCCAGCACTAAAATAAACTGAGTCAAGGATAGGATAATTTGCTATAGAAGTTAAGGATAAATATTTTAAGGGTGAAGGTTTTGTGTGTACTAGAGCATAAAACGAATTAATTAATAAAATGCTCTTCAGAAACTATCAAACTAAATTTTGCAGGATAGGGAAACTGCATGTGACCTTAACCGAATGGTTTACGCGAAAATATTAAATTGGTGTTTCTTATTTAGTATGGCAGCCTTGGCAGGTATAGGTGCTGCTATATACATTAGATAGCATAAGATTAAGATGTAGTGTGACATGGCTGAAAAGCATTTTTATTATTATGAATACAGATCCAATTAGAATTATCTTTGGTAAACATACTTTGCTTTATAGGGAACATCTTAATGCGTGATTGATTTTTCTGGCTACCTTTGATTTTACTGCGAAGCTCTAGACTTAAAGGAAAGACTGAACTCGAGTCAGTTAGAAAATTTGAATCTGACTTAAAGTGATCAACTTGTTTGATAATTAAGCGACACATTTACACAGTCCAATAACTCTTTAGCATTGTCATAAAATTATTCTATCGATGAAGAGTTCGTCAAAAGCTGCTGATGCTGATAACCAAAGTTTGTAGTTTGAAGTGTGATTTTTTGTTTCTTTTGTGTGTGTGCCCAACTTTAGAAATAATGTTACGGCGCGTTCGCTGCTAAACTTGCATGTGAAAACGCCGCATACAAGGCACGGGTATGAGTCAAAAATTATTTGTTTCATAAATTTTTTTATGGGTAATTTGCTTACTTACATGCTCTATACTTACTAATGGGTTTCTTCCATGGACTCGTTTTTAGCATTAGTAGTCTAAATCTTGGCTATGATTAGCAAAAGCGTATAATAGTGTAATAAAGTTAATGTAGTAGTAATGTTTGCCTTTAAGCGTAACTTTTTAAGATCATTGATAGAAATACTGTTATTGTAGTTTACGTGAACGAGCAAAAACGGTGGTGGGACATGAACAACAAAGCTTGACTTCATGTAGTGTACTATTTGGCACATTTGTGTGTACATGGGATTTTGTTGGTATGTATGCTTCTAAAACAGCTTTAGACTAAATTAGATAAAATGCCTATACTTATACTTTACAGTATAACCATATATGTAATGTACTGCAGTTACAGCAGACACGTAGTTTACAAGCTTGGACGCTTGATTTTATTGTTGCACCTGGTTCTTTTTTGATAATATTTTGTGGTCAAAGTAAAGGAACTCATGGCTTATAATGCAATTTAATTCTGGTGGATGAGTTTTGATTTTTATTTTCTTGTGAACTATCCTGAACCAACTGAATTCACTGGTTTCTTTTGAATATCTTCCTTACAGCACCAAGGATGCGACTTTCAACGCTGAAGAAGGAACTGTACGTGTTTTCCTCCGTGGCCGTCCAATAAACTTGTACCTTCCAAATCCTCTTGTGGACAATTACAGTCTGTCTCGCGTAAACACAGCCCCGCTGGCCAAATTGCGATTGGAATGGGTGTATCCTTTTTCATACATACAGATTGCGTATTTATTGTGCTGTACTTGTCTTCGTAACGTGAAGATGAAATTCAGTACAACCAGAACAATATCATTACCAACTTCTATTGTATGCGTGCATTGTGTAGAAATGAGTGCATTTGAATGCTGTAATATGCTTCTTGGTCGTTGTAATACTGACATTACTACGATGTGTCTTAAATTGGACAAATGAGTGACTGGAAAGTAGTGGTAGAGTGAATGAATAATGACTGTGAGTGTGATACAACAAGATCAAGTGAGTAAGCAGATAGCTGATGTCTACTTGCATTCATTTGAGTAGGAGCATCCCAGGTATACGATTGGAAGTTAGTAGTTAACGAGGATGAAGATTGTAATCTAATGATTGTTATTAGGATGATGGGCTCAGTCTTCAAATTATCGAGTTACTAATAGCTCTAATAAGAGTCATGATTAATGGTTCTTAAAGTAGTTCACTAGACCGAGCGTCAGACCATTAATACAATTGTCTACACTTTGCTTTCCTGCTGAGTCGTATAGGAAAAAATCTTCTGTCCAGACAGATTTGTTTAGTTGTAGATTGACTTTATATATTTGCACGTGTGTACATTAGTTTTTGTGCATGCAATTAGGTACCTACATTGTGCTATTGGATAATTGATTTTTTCTTTTTAGGTTACTACTTTGGTTTATGCACTTAACATTCAAACTTTTTAAGGGTAAATGTAGACCACTTTGTCAGGTCGTGTTCGTGATTGGTATAATGATGACTCTGTTTGGATTATGGAAAGCCTCAATGCATGCTTTGGTTTATTTGCCTTGCAGACATCAGCCGAAGAAATAACTAGTCAGGATTTTATTTTCATGTAACCTAAAGTTGTCAGCACAAAAATAATTGATATAGGTATATGTAAGTAGAATTAAAAGGCGGAAGCGATTTTGTTTCATTGGAAATTGCTTTTAAGATTGTAGATTTATTCACATATGTTTTCATGTACTGTTTAGTTTATGTAGTACTTAGCTGGTAGAGTGAGAGCAATAGTTGATTTAGACACGCATGGCTATTTAAGACAAAACGCTGTTAACAACTGCAGTGCTCATCAAATTCAAAGATAAACTGTTTAGATCTAAAAGTATGGTTTGTGAAGTCATCACGATTTGATATTTTTCTTTGCAGTGTGTTGTTGAAAGATACATTTTTCCTTGTAATATTCTCTCATTTTCGTTGAAGCCGCGTTTATCCTCATATTTATATTACTGTAGAATAACTATAATTTCAGATGATGCTTTATATTTTTTGCGGCTCATACCGCTTTACGTTCCTTCAACTCCGCCATCATCAAGTGAATGACAGACAAGCATTCCTTAGCAATTTTGACGCTCAAGTTGAAGTTCTTAGTGTATTTATTTGACGTAGCGTACGGATAGATGAGCGAGTTTGACAGAATCGAGGAGACAGACTGCGTGATGGAGATGAACACAATGGAAACCTTGATAGTTGAGTATTATTTGAAACGGAATAAAATGTGATATAAAATTTTGTAACAATGGGAGGAAGAAGTCTGAGAACATTTGTATCTATATATTTTGACATTTTGTCTACGCCACATATCACATACAGATAATTTCAGTTCAGTGAATTGCTTCCAATTTCAGTTTAGGCATAATTTGTACAGTAAATTCCAATTTTTGTCAATGCGAATAATTTTGATGATGTAGCGAACAATAATACTCAAGTAAAAGCAAAACTACTCAAAATCACAATGCAGATGCATTGTAACTGGATCTCGTTCGCTTCGGCTTGGCACTCCAATTTTGAAAGGGTGAAACAACTCTTATGCCTTGCACTATGTAAACGGAAGACCGTGAAAGCCGTAATCCTAATGCGGCATTTCTGAAGAGTGAAGATTGTTTAGTTACAAAACAATAACATGGTTTGCTTTTGATGCAAAATTACTTTTCTGAAGATTTTCTCTTGGGCTACTTATGTTTAGAAGTCATATTTATTTAGGTGGAAGTAGTTGTGACAGGTTTTACTGTATATGCAGATAAAATACACAGATAATAGGTAGGTATAGATTAATATCTGTGAGAATACACATTCTCCCTTTGAATGGAAAAACTTGTGTTTGCAATGTAAGTACAGATAGCAGGTAAGTTTCTTCATTTTTTGCACTATTTTTTTACAACGTGTAAGGAGAAAATTAAATACTGCTTATGCGCCTATAGATTTCATACAGGAGTTTAAAGTATTTGATTTACAATACTAAAAAGTAGGTATATGAAGTTCTTCTCCCTTTTTGTATGAATTACAGTATCAGTTCAAACAAGTTGGTAATCAGTTTTGAAACTTAAGTAAGTGTGAAACTCTCCGCAAATACATGCTTTGACCTGACGGGTTTTCCATAGCGTATTGTTTCGTTAGATTCATGTCAAAACTGATTTAGTCACCATTACCATTACCTCGTTCAATGCAGAAGATATTATTTGTTGCCTTCAATATAGGATGCATTTCATTCAATGCGGTCATATCATATTGTATTAAAGAATTGAATATGCAATCTTGGAAATACTAGATATATGTCTATACGTTTTGAATGCACGTTCGTGAGAAATGAACAATGGCAATCAGAGTGTGTATATAAAATGTTTGTTTTGTGGTCACACTGCATGGTTCTGGCAATGCATGTACGAATCGTAAGTGCAGTTTGTTTGTGTTCTTGATATTAGAGAGGATATGAGAAATGTGTAGTAGTAGTAGTCCATAAAGAAAACTGTAGTTCTAGTGGTGTGATGATTTGAATTGATTGGTCTTGGTTATTGAACTTGATCTTGTAGTCGTAGCATCGTCGCTCGGATGTCTATCGTGCTGAGTGAGTGAGTGAACTGAATAGAAAGAGACAACCAGTGGGAGATTGATTCTGAAAGAATGGCTTCTTTTGAAATGAAAAGAATGAATGAGTTGATGTATTGAATTCAAACCTTTCTTTAGTTTGTACTAGTTTCATGTACCTATAGTATTTAAATTAAGCTTTGAAAATCTTGTGGGAAATTGTCCTTAATTCGGTAAAAATCAGATATGGGTATCGGGGTCGAGATTGTCGCTCGAATTTGTACTACCTGCCCACGGGGGAATTGGTCTATTTTATGGCAGCCGTTGTCGTCTTGTACAATGTGGAAGAGCAGCAACAGAGACATTATCTGGGACATAACGATGACGTTAAATGGTAAGAATCTTTACTTGCTTCTATAGTTTTTGCTCAAAGAATATTATATTATTAGAATCATTTGCTCACCAAACGGAAACCATGACCAAACCAATATCTTCGTTCGTATGGTATAGTTTAACATGTAATTATGCATTCGTGCAAATTATAGGTACCAGTAGCACAACCAAAAGAAATTACACTTTTTGCCATAATACCTACCTAGAAATTATAAGTAAGTACGTGCAATTGCAATGGTGACAACACTGTGTTATGAAGTGATAACAATTACATTAACGCGTATAACGAGTGAGTGTTCGTACGTGTAGTAAATGTTTCAGCTCCATTACTACTCCAAGTGTCCAACAAATCCACAATTGTGGTCTTACTTCAAATTCTATTTCTTGTGCGTCTCAATCAGTCTTGTACAAAAGAGAAAGATGATAAAGCAGTAATCTATATAAAGAATTCATGTATCAAATCAAAACACTGTTGTTGTGTTTTATGTGGATGTGCATGTACATTCTAAGTTTAAACTTGATCGTAAGTTACCCCAGCAAAAACTTTGTACCTCGTCGGAATGCTAAAAAGGCATTCCATTCCGTACGCGCGTATCGAAAATACTTCCCTTCATTTCTCATATTATTTTAATTATGCAATAAAATCTGAATAGCTGGTTGTGTCAGTGGAGTCGTTGATGCGTACGAGTACAGTAGTGCACGCGAGAAATGTGTGCAGTGCACGTTTGTATATCTGCTGTGAGTATGATGTAGTTTTATGTAGCTATTATCTTGTCATAGCTCCTATCTTTTTTATAATCGCCCATTATGAATGAAAAAAGCCGTCTGAATGTCTGCTGCCAGTAGTTCTTGGATAGTAGGGAAATAACGGCTCGTGCTCGTGAAGATGTGGGTGGCATGTGGCCAATGACAGTGAAGATGAGATGCACTGAACTTTGAAATTTACAGTGTCTTGAAATTCTCTGCGTCTGCCAAAAGCAATTCTTGACTGTGTTACCAAGATAAGTTACGTAATGAATTATCTTATCCTATAAAAAGGATCTTAAGTTTTCCGTGCTTTATTTCAGTAACAAAAAGAAATGTAACGTGGTCTCTGTTGTGAATTGAAGAGAATTCACACATTGACATGAGTGTATTAGAATCGTGAAAGATTTATTTGGCCCCATTTTTACGCATGTTTCCTTTCGTATAGTCTGTAGGCAATATAATAGCAAGTTCTATTCTCTAAGGCAGTAGATAAGTAGAAGGGGTATGTCGAGAAAACTCTAATTTTGATTATAGCACGGGTTCATGAGGTAGTAATCTGCTTCTTGGAGTGCTATTGTAATAAATGAATATCATGGATTCTAGAAATGTTAAAAGGCTGACCCGAATTGGAATAACAGAGACATTCTCTTGGATGATGAGGAATAGGTAGGCAGGTGAATAGTAAATAGTAATTTCCTGCTCGTGCATACATTGCCTTGTCTTCTATTAAATGAGGTTGGCAAAATCTTCGGAATTGCTTAGTTCAAGTGTGGGTTGATTGCAATCGTTCTATAAAGAAAGTCGTCGTTTTCTTAAGCTCACATAGAAACTTAAAGGAAATCAAATAATAATTGCCTCATTTTGTCATTGGCTGGTTAGAAACTGCATTTTCATTTATTAGTAGAACTTGCGGTAGGACTATTGCAACTTTGTTCAGCTGGGCTTTGAGTAAAGTATTTAATTCAGATTTATAAAGATAAAATAGAAAATGTGCTACAAATTGGAAGAATCATATATATTGAAAAAGCAAACTGTAGTATACTATGTAATTGTCGTGACACGCAGAGCTCAGATGTATTATCACGTTTCCTTATTCGTACTAATTATTGGAACAAGGTTTACCTATTAGGGGAAAGTTAAATTCATGAAAATATTTCAATTCACGTATTTATTAACAAAAGTGAAGTACGATCATTTTTACATTTTTACGTATTGCATTGTAAGTACTTCTGATTAAAATCTGTAGTCTCATTTTATATAGAATAGATTTTATTCTTTGTAAATATTTATAAAGGTGAACAACAAATGACAACCTATATTGTATATTGCCTACAGGAAATTTTTGAGATTTACGGAAGTTCATAGCTGCTTATTGTCCTTATGTTTTGATAACTTAACTTTCTAACTACTTATTTACGTCTGTCAAAGACGTCAAAAGTTAAGGTATTTTCTTTTGAATCTCCCTTTCAGTTAGCTAGTCAATTTTGTTGAAATTGTAAACCAATTCTTGGTTCATAGTGATGGAAGTGTAGCTTTTTAGTAATCTCACGAAACATTTATATTTCTGCTCAGTTTTCATTTTGGTAGCAAAGGTGCACTATAGTCCGCTGTATCTGAATTGTTGCTCTAAAAATACGATGGAATTAAATGAAGCTTAGTTCCTCTGCAATTTATCTCAACTCAGTCTCTAGTAACATTTTGTTTGAATCATAATTGCACATCGTACAGCACATTAATACTGTAATACATTCTGAGTTAAGCTTTGCGCATAAAGTAAGACCGAGTTAATAACTATTTACAAACTACTTAGTATGTATACAGATACCAGGTATGCAAATGAAATTTTAGACGATTGTTTTGATACTTGAATGTATTCTCATGGTATGCAAGAATATAACTTTAAGACATAATTATCCTGCTAGATTGCTTTGTAATATGATTCTTCTTGCATTCTTCAAACAGACAGACCTTGTTTCGTGGTTTGGTTATGCTAACAAGTAAAATGCTCCGAAATCTGCGTAATGCAGTTTCATTTATGTGCCAAATTGATTAGACTTCTTTGAGGCTAACCCAGCTATTTGTATACTGCATACTTCATTTAGACAGACTATAATGTAAGCTCAAGTTACTGTTGGTAATGAAATAGATAAAGTATGGTTCATGAATTAATGGACTATGATTTCAGTAATTATTATTTAGATATACTCATTATAATCTAGATAAAATCTGAGTAACAGCACAAAGCCCAACTACACAAGTCGTTTAGTTTTATAGCAAAGTTGCAAATCTTGCAGCAACATCAAGTAGAGTAGGATTTAGTGGGTGGTCGAATTTAACCAAAATACAGTGCTACTCCGTACTCCTTCTCAAGTACCAAATTGTGTGTACATGTGGCTCAATCCTAATTTTGGTATACTCCAAAATTCATAACTTACAAGCATGCAGGTACCTACTGCTCATATATTTACAGATATTATACATCAGTTATCATTTGCTGACGTAATATTAGTAGTAACAGTAACTATGTTGGTGATCAGGTGCAATGCACGGGCTGCACATTAATAATAATAATATGATTATCAAACGGGGCTTACTAAAGAGTGATTAGCAGTTTCGCAAATGTAAACATTCCAAATATAACTGTATTATAAATATCATATCTACATAAAATGCAGTTGTAGGTAATTGTGGTTCAGGTTTGCATTCCTAATTTGAAACATTAGTTAGGGTTTCATGTGCATAATCGATAGTAGGTACAATTATCTCACAGTACAGCTGACGTAAAATGCGGTTGCAGTGTACGTTACTCTCACAGTGGTTTATAAATGAACACTATATTGGTTGAATGAACGTATAAAAGTTTTGCCAATAAAGTTCTGCCGCATCACACAGAAAAAGTTGTTCCTGTTGTTTTCAACAGTTTTTACAAGCGAAGCGACGCAATGTTGGGCTAATCGTATTATATGCAATTGGCTTAAATATTTTATTTCTTTTAGCAAGTTCATTTTTGCAAGTAAAATTTCGCATTCCTTAGAAATATGCATAAATTATTTATGTAGTAATTCGAAGTAAGTAGCAAATACCTATATTTTTTGTTGCCACTACTGCACTGTCAGCACTATTGTTTAACACTCGCATATTTTGCGTAAAAATGAACCATCTAACAAAGCCTTGTTTTAATTATGCTGTTGCATAGCTGCTTGATTTATTTTACAGCTTTATGTAATGTAATAACAGAAAGCTCTTTCATGAAATCCTCAGAAGTTTACACTGTGTTTAATTTTATGAAGCGCTGCATCATAAATAATGGCACTGTTTTGTACTAGTGTAGTGTCAAATGCCTGCGGGATGGAATGAGACACATCATTTCATCTATATGCGTAGTCTTCTTAGAGTGTGGTGTGGTAGTAGAAACAATTAGACAAATGTTATATATACAAATACTAACGAACCTTTTGAAATACATCGAAATATTATAACAAAACTTGTAAATTGCATTACCAGGAGGAAGGAAAAAGACAAGGAAGTTTTAGTGGCTTTAAATCCCTTCCCTGGTATGCCCGTTAAAACTTTTTGTAATATCTTGAGCAAAGTTTACAGCATAGTTTATTCTTTTAGCAGTAGCGACTTTACTAGTAAAAACGTATCCAAAGTAGTAATGTAACGGATTGAAAGTTTTTCAAGTGTAAATGCATACACTGTGGGCTGCCGCCTACTCAATTAACGTCGTCGTTTTTCGTTCCCATGAGAAGATAGAAAGATTCCATGTAGACCTGCTATGTGTATACATTGTAATTGTATTAAGTTTCGTCGTTTGACATTTTGGATTCACAAGATTACACTATGAAAAGAAGTACAATGTTAAGTGTATCATGCTATGGTTGGAATAATTAATGCTGTATGTATAATTCATTAAATGTAAAAAAGTAAAATTAGAGTTGAGCCAAACGGGTGTAGTGAACTTGTTTAAGAAATTATGGTCACAAGTCACAGACAGACAGGAGGCAGCAGCGGTAGATTGCTATCTTATACAGTTGTTGTGATGACATGAACGAATGAAGACTATATGCCCTTCCTGTAACGAATTTTGTTTGTAAATTATAGCTGTTAACGACTGTTTAATGAAGGTTACTGTTGTAATTATTGTCATCATTGAAACGTGCGAGAAGATATTTGCATATAAATTGAAGCACTCCTTTGATTCACCATAAGCAGAGTGCCAAGACTTCGCTAAACGCACGTGGGGTGTTCTGCTACATTTATTTTATTACCTACCTCTACAGTGTAAATTGTGAGTAGGTAGTGATGTTAAAAGAACAAGAACTTGTTTCTGAGCGAATGAAAACAGTGTTTATGGCATTCATTTGGAATCTAACAAGCAGAATTGTAAGTAAAACAGAAAATTTTATGTAATTCTTGAATTCTTGTGGTGGTGATACGAATCTCCGCAAAATCTCTTCAATTACGTGCCAACTGAGCTGTAAAACAATTTTGTCTTCGTTGAAATTGGAAAATACAATATGAGTCTTCGTGTTAAAATTAAGTTTGGGGGAAATGAATGTTTTTCATTGTCACTAAAGCGAAGACCTCTGTTTCTTGAATGTTCTCAACAAGTGCATATAACTGCACAGGAATATTGCTTTCGCTACTACTTTCGCACATTATTAGTCCCAAATGTCGTGCACACAGACGACAGCTTTTATTAAGAGGATATAAATGGAAATAAATCTACACCAGTGGTCGGGACTCGTGAAACACTTCACGGGGGATCAAAGTAATTTACTTACTGCTTTGATTCCTTTCCTAATAAAGTTGACTTACTGGTTGGAACTTTGCAAGCTGCACTCTTATAGTTATAATCGTGTTATTTGCAAGTTGCAACTTTCTGAAGGTTTTGATTTATGCGTTATAATAGTCGCCTTCTTGTAAAGATACAAAAGTACTATAGCTATATATATATAACTTGGTTTGCATAGTAGTGTTTACATAAATTGTCTTGTAAACTTGTTCACTGTGTAAATCTGTATGCACTTTAATGCCCAAAATGTTATAATGTAAGATTTTGGCCAACTATGAAATCGGAACTATAATTACTACGTGTACAGATATAAGTAAAAAAGTATGCATGTATAAAAATGGTTGTATGTAATATGTAATAGATATTTAGTTAGCCCATCCTTATCGACTTCGCGAAAAGCAATGCTTGATTTATTTAAATTGTTGTTGCAAAAGAGGATGGTAAGATAAGGGAAATCTGTTTAAATGGTAACACAGAAAGGAAAAGAACTGAAATGATTTAAAGTTGAGGTCTTTGTTCTCTCTTGTTAAAAATGTCTTACAATTATGACTGTGAGTATATGCTTCGGTCACTGTTGTCTGTCAATTATGGTATTATGGCAAATGGTGTGGTGAAGTGGTATGGTTTTGGCATCAGATTTGGTCAGGTCAGGTACACGCAGATGGTCAGGATGATTGCAATGTTTCTACAAACTATGCAAATAAAATCTAATTCGTGGTTTTCTTAAAAAAACTTTTTTTAGCTTGGCGATTCACCCGAACAAATTGATCGTTGCGACGGGTCAGTGTGCTGGCCATGACAGGAGAGAGGGAAAGGTAATGTTATGTTTATTAGCAATTTCTCATTCTCTCAATTCCGTTCTCGTCTCACGTTGTTACAAATGTACTACTTGCAAAGTTAAACTTTTTCTAAGTTTCCTTATTGGTAAGAGTAAGGATAAGGAATAGCTCAAGTCTTATTCGTAAGATCGCGAGCTAAACAAAAAATATCATTTCCATGATTAGAATTGATATCTCTTCAATTATACGTGCGATGATTGCTAATAATGACTTTTATACAATGCCTGTGCAAAGTAAGTGATAAATGTATGATTGCGATAACATTCTTGCTTTATAGCACTAACTAACAAGCGTTGAAATAAAAAGATCGTGTAGGTAGTGTATCATGTACACTGAAACAGTGTGAGTAGGAAAGTAAACTTGATATTTGAATTGTGGTGTCTTTCTTTTATCATTTAACTGTAATGAATTGCAGTTGCAAACGATTATTTACCGCTGGGTTGAAGAAAAGAATTACATCTTCCTTATAAGTCTCTCTGTGATGTTACACGTACCTACAATTTCAGTTGGTGGTTTGGCACAACGTGAGACGAAATGACTTTATTATGCAGGAATAGAACATAATAACACTACCTATACTTTTGACTTGTGTTTGAATAATGTAACAACATCATGCTACACCGTCAAATCCATATACATTCTGTAATTCTTTCTATGAATGAATTTTGGAGTTTGCCAAGTCATTGAATGTTAAATCAGGATTAGTTTTTTATAGTTTGTTATTCTTATGCTTTTCAGGCTCATGTCCGAGTATGGAACTCTGTTAGTTTGCACACCCTCCATGTCATCGGCTTGGGAGACTTCGAACGCTCGATCTGCTGTCTCTCCTTCTCCAAAGCGGTGAGATCTCCCAGAAAATAATAATAATACTTTCTGTGCATGTGTTTTCTGTATAATATACTATAATGAATATATCTGTTTAATAAAGTGACAGTGTAATATTATTTATTATTACTGTGCAGCGTAGGTAGGTAATCCAAGTACAAGTGTCTAATGATGACCTGCAAAACGTATCATGTTTTCATTTAAATAATATATGATATGCTTTGTCCATTATTTGTGAAATAGGATGAGTGTGTACATTTACCAAAGCCATTGTTCCTCCTGTTTGTTTTTAGTGAAACATTATAATGTACATTTGTTCATTACTCCTCCCTTGAAGTGCACGACAGGTAGTAGTGAATCAAAAGATAGAAAATGAGATAAAACCAACTTGATTTATAACATACAAACAAATGCGTTTTTCTTGCAGACTACAACAAGATTTTTTAGCAATTTTCCCATTTTCTACTGTAAGTTAGTTTACGAGAGTAGGAAAGTAGGATATACTAATGACAATTCCTAAAGGGTTTGCAGTAAAAGTGTCACTCAATTCAGAAAGATTTTTTTATAAACAATGGCAGTTTTACAATAAGTAACTGTAATGCCCTTACACCTGCGTGTGTCTAACTTTCATTATTTTTTTGATTGACAATGTCAGTCAAAGAGTCTGCTACCAATGCTTCAATTTCTTTCTCAAGAGTCAATTGTTATGTAATGTTAGCTGACATTGTAGGAAGATATGTTTCATGAATTACTATTCTTAAGTTACATAATATTATTGAATGATCAATCAATCAACTTGAAATTGTGTAAAAATGGTAAGCGAAGGCTGACGTGTTGGGATAGTAATCCTTACATGATGTATGCTCATACTCATGAATTGTAATCGTTTTATTACTGCTACTGATACTAATCCTTCCTGAATATCCTACTTATATGGTCCAAAATTGTGTATTTTTTACATAGGATGGCGGTGGCTTGCTTTGTGTCATCGATGATTCCAGTGAGCACAATATTTCAATTTGGGACTGGCAAAAGGGCGAAAAAGGTCAAAAGTTGGCTTGGTTCAAAATTGTGTATTTTTTACATAGGATGGCGGTGGCTTGCTTTGTGTCATCGATGATTCCAGTGAGCACAATATTTCAATTTGGGACTGGCAAAAGGGCGAAAAAGGTCAAAAGTTGGCGGAAAATAAGGTCAGTTTATTTCATTAGCAAGTATTTGTAATTTATGATGACATAAAAAAAGGTTTGGGAACTGATTGTAGTCTGAAGCGAGAGATTGTAAAGCGAAGACTTTATGTCTTGTGGACGTGACATACAAATATGACGTAGTCAGAAATAATTAAGATAGCCGAGAATACATTATCGTTTAGGTCAAGTGGGATTTCTATGTTTATGAATTACACTTACTCATGCATAAACTTGGAGTTCGCTCATATATAGACATTTTTGACATGCAATATGATGTTAAATCAGAATAATTCCACACTAATCGGTAATTTCTGACATTAACTTTAGCTGTTCGAACTGATGTTCGTTGGTTATGGAAATTTAACATTAAACATTTATAATTAACACGTATAATAAAGCTTTTGTCACTCCCTGTTCTGTATTAGTACTGTAAATTTACATGTCTGTGACGTTAATAATGATTGTTGTTGGGTTAGGTAGTACTAAGGTGCTAGGTGTGGTAATGCGGTTTAAGGCAAGGTGCATTCACATTACACACACGGCACTGTGTAAATAAACTCGGTTCCCAGACCAGACAGACCAAATTAGCGTGTATAACAAAAGTTTTGTGTTAATCTGCATTAACGAATTCGCTTGAAATAATAATATGTGAGCAAAAGGCGAGGATTTAGTTAAGTTAATTTACATGACTGGACTTGTAACTACGATGATATTGATATTATCTATTTTTATGTGAAATAGAGTTCCGGAGACACTGTTGTGGCTATGGAGTTCCACCCGTTAGATAGAAACATGATTATATCTTGTGGGAAAGGTCACATCTCATTTTGGACGTTTGAAAATAACTGCTTGTACAAAAAGTTGGGAATCTTTGACCACCGAGACAAGCCTAAGTATGTAACTTGCCTGGCTTTCACAGCAAATGGAGATGTGGTTTCCGGCGACTCGAGTGGAAATATCTTAGTTTGGGCGAGAGGAACCAATGTCGTGGCTAAAGCCATTCGAAATGCACATGAGGGTCCTGTATTCAGCATTTATGCTTTGAAAGACGGTGAAATCTTGACAGGTGGTGGTAAAGATGGACGCGTTCTTCAGTGGGATGCTGAATTGACAAAAACTGAAGTGGAAACTGTGGTAAGCAAATTATTGTTTATAGAGATTCTTCATTAGATTTACATTGTGTCTTTTGATGTACAATTTTGAAAGATATTCATTCGCATTCACGCTGCTTGAGTTGAATAAAAGGAAATCATGAGAATTATATCCCTATATGAAATTAGGTAATTACTTTAACACGGTAGGATATTTTTCGGTTGCTTTGAAACCGTTTCTTCTAAAGGGTTATCATAGGCTTAGGTTCTCCAACTCTTAATCATAGTGTTAGATTACATTCACGTACCTAGCACATTGTTTGTAAACCGGTAGTATAAAATGATACTTCAATTCATGGACCAAACTCTCCTGCTATCTTGTTACTTCAAAAATATTTAAACTTCCAAATAAGACATGATTAATATTGGTTTCGTTCTTTGTGGTCTTTGCCTTTTACGTATTTAAGGTTGCAGTTCCATTGTAATCAAAGTTGAATAGAGTTTTTTTATTTCGTTTGACTACTTCGTATAATGCATACTTTGCGTACCCACCCACAACGAATTAATCACACTGATAAAATATTTGAAACTTTTATGGACATACAACATGCCTTTTTGATACAGATGAAATAAACGTGTGACATATTGCATTTCACTGTAATAAATCTTCCTAATTAAACTTCTAACTTGCAAGATGAAAATAGTTTTGTTCTTCCTTTCATGCACAGAAAATATTTATGTGCTATGCCCCGTGCTCGTGCACATGCACAGATCGGTTATATACAAATAGTAGTTTGTTGAAAATCACTCATTCATCAATCATAAGACATTTTTAAGAAATATTGCAATAAATAAAAGAAATTGTATCACTTAAATCTATTTAGGTTCATCTGTAGAGTAATAATGAATGTCGAAATATTCATTATGGAGAGGTAAAATTATACTACACTAAAATAACTGAAAAATATTGTTGTATATATTTATATAAAAGTAGGAATTTCATTTACTTAAGTATTATGTACTTTAGATATGTTATCGTTGTAAATGTATGTGAATTGTGAATGTGCATTCGGCAATCGTCGCAATGTACCCCCTTACAAGTGCAACTTGCACTGTGCTGCAAAGTTTGTGCAACTGTCGCACTGTGTCTCATGAACATGGGCTAGGCCGGTTACCGTTACCGGTTAGGTAGAAATAGGTAGTATGTTATGTTCGTGAGACTGAATTAAAATACTAAATAGATATAATACTATTTGTAGCTCATTTTTTTACTAATATGCTGTTAATAAATCCAGCTTAATTAGTAAAAGCAAGTTAGTCATAGTTGACCAGTCACCGAACGAATGGTTTGAGATTCAATTGATGTTACAACAATTTATTCCTTTTTCCCAGATTCCTGAGCAGTACGGACCTGTAAGAACAATTACTGAGGGCCGTGGCAGCCAGATGATTGTTGGAACGACGAAAAACTGCATATTGGCAGGAAGTTTTCAGCTTCCCTTTCAGCAAATTGTTCAAGGGCATACTGATGAGTTGTGGGGATTGGCCACTCATCCGGAACAACAACAGTTTATTACAGGAGGACACGACAAGATGCTCGTTTTGTGGGATTCCCTTTCACACACCGCAGTTTGGTCCCTTGATTTCGATGTAATTTCAATAATTTTCTCTTGAAGTTTAGTGTATGTACAGAATGTAGCTGTAGTAAGTAGATAATAGTAAGCACATCGATCGCCTACACTATATTTATCCTTTCATTTATATGTATCATCGTGTAAAGTACTTAATAACATAGGATACTCAAAATCATGGATATTTCATTCCATTTTTTAACTTTTATTTAGGCAAAATAAGTAAACAACAAAATTACACAAAGGATGTGTAACATCGTGATTGTTTTGTAAAATACTCCATTGGAGAGAAGCATGACATTACGCATGGTTATACAATTCGGTGTGCTTCGGATGTGGTAGATTGCTGATTTATGAACCGTGTCGCTTTAGATTCACTGATCTATACAAAAAACTGAAATATTTTTTTATAGCAACTTTTTCAAAAACATAATTCCTTCCAATAATACTCCAGATATATCCTTATACATAATATACATGCGAGATACGACATGAAAGTGGTCTACAAAATTGAAGAGTGAAAGACGAGTATGTTACTACTCTCCGTCACATCTTCACATTTAGTATTCACCAATTTTTCCATAGGGTACATTACTGTCTTTATTTTTGAAATTGCACAATGCACACGTTTGTTATTATTAGCACAATCGCAATTAATGAAACGAGAATTTTAAAACAATCATGCAGTAACAACTGTGATGTAAGTTGTTAAGTAGAAAACAAAAAGGCTCCCAGAAAATAATTACATACGTAGCTCTAGCCAGATATTAAATCTATAAAAACAAAATTACTGCTGTAAGTTTTATCCCGATAAGTACAGTAGATACATGCAAGTGTACGACTAGCACGTATTTGCACGTACAAGCACTTAAAGTAATAATTATTTCTCTTACTATATGCTATTTATCTTATGAACTTTTCAGGAAGCCATACAATCTGCTTGTTTCTCTCCGGATGGTTCGGTCATTGTGGTCGGAACAATCTTGGGCCATTGGTTTGCAATATCGGCTGAAACACGGGAAATTTTGTCGCATCATAACGACGGTTCAGAGCCAATTCAGGTAAGCTGAAGCCTGATAAGGCAACAAACTCATTTTAACAATAAGCCCAATTTAATCAACATTTCTTTAATATCTAAGAAATGGTAATACAAAGCTTAATAATAAACCATGTCCATTCAAATGATTCATTAATGACACACACAAAGATATAACATAACTACACATACAATATATCGTATTGTATGCCATGTCAAATTATGTAGTAAAACCGTACACTTTCGAAGATTACACACGTACACGTACATTCATTCATACACAAAAAATAATAACTCTTAATACAGACGGTGTAGCTTTATTTATCGTAGTGTTATTGAACAGACTTCATTATCATGACGATTGCTGCCATATCGTACGTTTCCTTTGTACACTTAAACATAACAATCACACCCACCAACCCAGTTACGCATTATTACCGACAAAAGTCACGTCTTCATTGCAAACTGCTGTCTGTTATTATTATTTACAGCCGGTTGTTTTTATTTGAATCTACAGGTTGTACGGTTCTCTCCCGATGGGAAAATGCTCGCCGTAGGCTCACGCGACAATATTATTTACATATATCAAGTTAGCGACTCTTTCCACAAGTACAATCGCATCGGTCGTTGCACTGTAAGTTCTTAAACTCCTCTATATACAACTACTATACCCATATATATAAAATGCAAATAAATGTTTCTTGTATATTTATACTACATGTGCAGAAGTACATATATGCATCTGTAATAAATGTCTCACCTTTAATATGCATGAAATTTGTCAGTAAACATCTTGTAAAAAAATACTCGACACATTGGTAATATGATGATAACGTTAAAGCGCTATTTGTATGCAAAAGAGACATGAGTTCCATAAGGACGTGAATGCTATTTGTATTCCCACTTTATATGCATTGAACTAGTTAGAAATGGTTACGTTACACAAGTCAGCAAACTATCTGCAATCTATTTAAATTCGTTGTCTCCTCATGGTCTTTGCATTTATTACAGGGTCATTCAAGTTTCATTTCGCACTTGGACTGGTCTGCGGACAGCACTTTTCTACAGAGTAACTCTGGGGATTATGAGATACTATTTTGTAAGTCATATTTCAATAAAAATGTTTTCTACACTTCATTATTAACAATGACTTAATATAATGCACGATTCCATGCAACTTATACGTATGCTCAACCAACCATTCCCTATACTTATCGTATTAAGGTGTGAATATCACATGGGTTTGTGAATATCATCTTAATATCATCATATGAGATTACTTTTCCTTACGAACTTTATTATAGCATTGTATTGTAGTTGCAATAATTTTTGTTTGTGCCTTGGCTAAAAGAAATTTCAATATTTTGATTACTTTATAAGATAGCCGTGTTTAAATTCACAACTTAAAGAAGAAATAATAATTGGAATGACAAATCTATGAATAAAATCTTGTTAACAAATTGTTACCTCACACGCTACCAAGGATGGTGTGAGATATTATTCTGTTGTTTAAAATTTTGACCTTATATAGGGAATGCATCTGTGTGTCGACAAATCCCACAAACTTCCCAGTTAAGGGATACTGAGTGGGCAACAACAACTTGTACACTGACTGCTGTCACAATTGGAATTTGGCCGGAAAACGCAGATGGAACTGATGTTAATACATGCGATAGAACCCACGACAAGAAACTGGTTGCAACAGGGGATGACTTTGGGAAGGTGAAGCTCTATTCGTATCCTGTCACACAACCGAAGGTATAAACTCTATAAACCATGACATTTAATGCAATCTTGATAAGATCCATGTGAATTATGTTCCCGAATTTTATTGGTGCGTACTAACTTTTCCATCCATTTGTTTCACAGTCGTTGTGCCATTCGTACGGAGGACATAGCAGTCATGTCACCAGCGTGCAGTTTCTTCTAGATGATACGCGTTTGATAAGCGCTGGTGGAAGGGATTCTAGTGCAATGCAATGGGTTATCTGCTAAACACTACATTTAAACGTTAAACCGCATTTACATAAAATGTCACTTGTCTCTCGAGAGTTTATTTCATACTCTGAACTTCATCATTGCTTCGTTTTTCTCTGTGCAAACTATTTACATACAATTTGTTTTGCGGTTCCGTTGTAGGTTTACTAATAATTCAGTTGAGGTTTCCAAATCGCTAATTTAAAGTTTTGATAGATTCATGAGTCTCGTTTAACCATGATAATTTCCTTAAGAGAAACATGAATATAATAGTTTAGTTGTGTTACAACAATTACTATGTTTAGTTAATTATTAGTGAATGAAATGTAATAATTGTATTATGGGTATGTAACGTACAAGGTACAGATATGTAATGTAATGGATACCAAGAAGAATTTTTCACAAGAGTTGGCATTCCACTAGCTATTTAATTACAAAGTAAAAAGTGTTAAAAATATGAACTTATAATTATTAGAGCTGATTGTGTACTTTTCATGCTACCGTTAAGATGAATTAGTATTTATGAGCACAAAGTACGTTCTACATTGCGTTGTTGGAGATAAAATGTTTAGAAAGCACTTTCACCTGTAGTGTCTGTTCTATTCTCCAGATTTTTACATGGCCAATTATATAAGACTACTATAATATTATGATATGCTTCTATTGTTTCTGAGTATATTTCTAATACCCATGTCGGTAGTAATGGATTAAAAAAACTCCAAATCAATTTTTTTGGAATCCTGAATAGCCGCAAAAAGATCTATTCATTAACTTAGCCGTTGATGTCAGTTAATCTAACATGAAGTGTATAAAGCGGGTTTTGGCACAATTTGTGTTTAGTGGAAAAGTATTATTCAGATAATGTATTACTCATAAGTTTATTATTATTATTATAATTATGTGATTGATTGCTATATATACTGATTGTTAGTTTATATGAGTAGTTTAGAAAGCAACTGAATTGAATTGGCAAATGAAGTTATGGTGTGAGTGACTAATTGTAAGAGTACCTACAGAATCGATTCTGTTATGATAAAGGATTATATTATATGCCTTAATTATGTAATATTAAAATGAATTACTGATGAGAAGGAGAACAAACCTATCTTATGCCTCAAGTGTGCTATTCGAATTGAACTTACGTAGAAAAATACAGATATAAATATCGAATAAACTGTTAAAAATCAAAATGTGCATTTATGTCTTATTATATTTTAAATATTCGCTTCAAACATTTCATTTTCATACTTATTATACATTTTTATAACTACAAGTGTTATTCGCTTTGTGCAGTTAACGATTCATAAAAATTCAACACGTCTTATCATTTCCAAAGCCGTTGAACATGGCTTTCTTTTTCTTTCTTAGATGTTAATTCGTCTTCATCCAATACATGTAATAATTTACCTCGTGTCATTTCTTTAGATTCTTCTAGTCCCAACTGGTATGCAATATTTTGGAGCTTTTTTACTTCTTCAACTAAACTAGACGATGTCAAGCTACCGAATTCTGCAAAATAGAACAATAACATTACAACACCAATAACATTCTTAAAAATTATTATAGCGAATTGCTACGCTTTTGTTTTCACTTACGATGAAGAAGATTTATATCTTCAGGGTCCAAACCTTGTGCCCAAATTCCAAGATTGGCTTCTGGTTCTCCTGTTTTCGATGCGTTTTTGGCAATTATATGATGGGCGGCTGATGGAACTATAAGATAATAATAATAAAGAATTGATTAACAAAAATTAAATTAAAAATTGCAATCTATAAAATTACTTGTAAATTTCTACCATTTTTGGTGCTATGTTGGTGTATAGGTATTATCCTTTTACATAATTGAATCAATTCACAAGTTTTTGACACAAAAATATAAAAAATATCGATAATAATCTGATTTGTACGGTATATTATATATATTTGGCCTGATTGTGATTATTGGGCAACCAGAACCACCCTATTATTTATACTTTACTGAAATGCTACACTAATGTGTATAAATAAATTCGATTCATTGACTAAACATATGCTATATTATTTCAAAACAAACACAACTTACGATTTTGTGGCCATAAATCTGGTGATGATCGGTCCAACCTTTCTGTACTTTTTAATTCGTCTTCTGTTGAGATTTCTGTATCTGGTCTATCAGCTATGGGTGCCGGGGCCATCAAAGGAATTTGGTCCATAATCTCTTCCTCAACTACATTAGCGTCAATTAATTCCTGTCCCAGTCCTTCGTCCTCCAAAGATACATTCATGGTGACAGGTATTCCTGCTACTGCTGCTTCCGTGTCCGGGTCAGTTTCACAATCCATCATCTGTTCAGATTCTCCATCAATAATAGTCTCTGGGTCGCCATCAATAATAGTTTCGGGATCTCCATCCATAATATTTTCTGGATCTCCGTCAATAATAGTTTCTGGCTCGCCGTCAATAATGGTTTCCGGTTCACCATCAATAATAGTTTCAGATTCTCCATCCATAATTGTTTCATGTTCTCCGTCAATGATAGTTTCATGTTCTCCGTCAATAATAGTTTCGTGCTCTCCTTCAATAAGGGATTGATGTTCTACTTCTTCTGAAGCTGTCAAAAAACAATATTCAAATTAAACTAAAGTTAGAAGTTAGAAGTATAAAAATTATAACTGCCTTGTTATAATAGTTTTTTTACAAACAACAAATGTTACACAAACTAGCAATTTGTTTTACATTAAACATTAAACATTAAATGCCCTTTATAGGCAGTAAGATACTCTGGGTACTATAAGCATTTAATTTAATACTTTGATTAATTTACAATTTAGACCGTTCAATCAACTGTTGACCGTATTTACGTAAAAATGACCGAACAAACAACATAGCTGTCAGCTGTGGTAACTTTAATTGCATTTTTTACTTCTTTTAAAGTCTTCGAACTTTAATTGCAATCAATAGTAATACCAAATAACACAAAATATTAACATAAAAAATTTAATTGTTAAAAACTGGTTACCTTCTTCTATACCTTCTACGATAATTTCGGTAGACTTGACCACCTTCTCCAGTTTCAGCTGTGGTGCTGAATACGCTTCCTAAATCCCCTTCGAATATAAGCTCTGTTTCCATATTTTCAAACCAAGTGAAACTAATAATAAAAAACTTTAGAAAAACTAATCACTAAAAACGACAAAATTATGACACTCCGACAAATTATAAACAAAAACTTTGTTCCAAATTCTTATTGCCGCTGCCTTGGTCCAAAATTACGAAGTAGGAGAGACCCGCCAGGGATGGCCGCGTTAGTTTCAATAGGAAATCGACATTTTGAGAAACAGCGCTTGGAAAGCCAAAACACAAATTCCAAAGTATCAAATCTACGTCTGGGAAATTAGCTGCCGCACAAAAAAGTAAACACAACGCCCGAAGATACGGCGCAATAAAACCACACAACCCTGCATTATTGCCACTCCATGCGCATGCAACAAAACCCTAAAAAATTATACTAAAATTAATATAAGGACCGATTCTATATTCATATAAAGCGTTACACAGATTGTATAAGCGAACAGGGAAGACATCTGTGTTCAACTTCAAGCGGGTGAAAAATGAATTTGGCGCAACCGGTTGATTTGTAGCAGAGAGGCCATCAGACGGCTGCGACGGCGTGCGAGGAGTACTCAATTCTTCTGTTTTCGGTTCGGAAAGTGTTCATCATTAGTGCAGTTACGGGAATTTAGAATTTTGAACTTTAATTAGGCAAATTTTATACCGGGAGGATGGCTCCTCGTTACGAACTTGCTGTAGGCCTCAACCGAGGTCACAAGACCATTAAAAATAAGTTGACCCCAAGACCTGCCAGCAGAAAGGGGGTAAGATTTTTATGCAAACTATCTGTTTATCACATGTGCTTAAATGCACGTTACACGTCCGGAAGTTGATTTTTCATTTTTCTTAGATGACACATTGATTTAATATTCTGAAGAAATAATTTTGAGTTCATAAAAGTCAATACAAAGTCCGAGGTAATTTAAATACAGTTAAATGATTAATTTTTGTGTTCCATTTGTTTTTTATAGCGGCAAACGAAGCACAATAAATTCGTAAGAGACATAATTAGAGAGGTAGCCGGACATGCACCTTATGAAAAACGTGCTATGGAGTTGCTGAAGGTGTCCAAGGATAAGCGAGCCCTTAAATTCCTTAAGAGACGAGTAAGACAATAATTAATGCTAATGACATCAAATTGTGAATATATTCAGTACACATTGACAAATATACATTATTCAATGTGCCAGTAGTCAGCAGTTGTTTCAAAATTAAATGCTATTCAATTTTCAGTTGGGAACACACATCCGTGCCAAGAGGAAGCGTGAAGAACTCACCAACACTTTGGCCCAGATGCGTAAACAAGCCACCCAAAAGGAAAAGGAAAAGTAATTCCTCGTTAAGCAAGATTCGGTCTCTTTCTGTATTGTTTGATTAAAAATAAGGCATTGAAGAATAAATGTCATTTGAAGACCATTAATATTAATTGGAATCGATTTTTATGAAGTTTGATTCATTGATTTATAAGGTCTGTTACGTTACATTTCTATCATTAACTACATTCAGCCGGCACCAGCAGTGACTGCCTAAACTTCCTTTTTATACTACTACTAAGTTAGTTTTTTGAACTGTTAAACAACTAGTGATTAAAGCTGCAGTAGTAAATAGTCATCTCGTCAAATAATACTGAACTAAAGGCCCATGAAAGTTAAAGCTAAAAAAATATTTATGGTAGGAAGCAATTTTAAGAAGCACACATTTTATTTGATGAGCTAGTGTATTTTTATAGTTAGGGATAGTGTTGTATGTAGGTTTACTTGGTTTACTATAACGGATATAAATTATTAGTACTTTTACGTTTGTTTCCTTTGTAAAAACGAGTTTAACCGTGGTCATGTTTAGTTTGTTTTATGTTGGTAGTTTATAAAACGTTAAATAGTATTCGTCTCATCTTAATCCTTAATGCTTGTGAAGGGTTAAGATATCAGTAGGTATTATAAAATGTGATCTTTATGGAAGTCCAATTTTAACTTCTTTATGCTTAATTCATTAATATCATTTAATTAGACAGGATGTTGGAGTGTTTTTTGGAAGAATGGAAATGGAAAAATGAGCAATCAATGACTATGACAGTAAAACAGATATTATTAGAACGAGGCTCTTCAATAAAGTTTAGTAATAATCCTGCTGCCCTAGGGGGGAGGGTATGGGGATAATCATGTATTTAAAAACAAACAATCACTGCCTTATTACTAGATAAGGTGGCCTATAATAGAAACGAGTCAATTTACTACACGATTATACAGTTAAACTACTTGCACAACAGCACAGCCAACGTTAGTATTTTACTATATAGTAATATACCAGCGTTGGTACATACTCACTTTTAATTTTGTCCTTTCCATTCTTCTAAAGAATGCACAAATATTTTTAGTTTTTAACCGTAACTGTATCTACTACATATCAAAAGGTTCAATAGTTCAATTTATGTGTATTTTTTTATATTATGCACTAATTGTAAGACCAATTTGAAAGCACATTTGTTACTACAATATTCATAAATCACAGATTCATAGATCATGAAAGTATTAAATGTTAGAATTCCATAAGCAACGTGAATGCACATGGCAATGAATAATAATTTAATATGGCTAGAAAGCATAATATAATACACTGAATGTACTCAGACTTAGAATTGAATCAATATCATATAGCTTAATGGCTTCATATTTATATTTTATGTGCTATATACCAAAGTGGAATAATCAATTGTGAGGATAACAAGATAATATAGTGTGGCAGCATTTTTATTGCGTAACAACATGATGTTGAGACAGATATATTATGTCAAATATGAGTAGCTTTTGCTGGACATAATATGCATGAATATATAGGATAGCTGCAGCACAATATATAGAAACAAAACCATCCAACAACAACCGTGCTAACCCTAAAAGAGTACTAACAATAAGTGTATTTAATTCATATAAATAAGAGAAATGTGAGTATTCTCTGGTGGTATGAAGGATTTCATGTACAACAAGCAGCATTAATGAAGCTGCCGACCTTCAAAATCTCGTATCATCTATAGCCAACCAAAGCACCACATCATATACCAACCTACCGTTCATAGCCAACAGAACACTTGCGGTAAGAGCTATATTTGACACTGCAAACTCGTGTTCTCTCACATACGCATCTCATACTCAAGAACACCATCTGATTCTTACGGTTTTGCAAAGTATTCCAAAATGCATCGAATGTTGAGAAAAATTCCACAGGTAAGCTACAATTTATTGTTTCACAAATAATATAAGACTGTAACTTAAGTAATTTCATGTAGCTTAGTTTAATTGCGAGATCTAAACTTTCTAAACTAAGTAAGCAAGATTCTATAGGTATTATACGACCTTGACTTTGAACTTCTATTCTATCTATTACAATTGTAGTAATAAAGGTATAAAGTGATAGCGAAGATGTTATAAGGCAATTTTAGTAATTATATTATGTTTCTCAATTGCAGGGCCAAGTCTACTCCGGCCAGGCCCTTAGATTTTATTCTCCAGCAGCGGTTCCCACTACCAAATTATTTATCAATGGAAAATTTGTCGAATCGAAGACTACGGAATGGATTGACCTTCATAATCCTGCAACAAATGAAGTTGTCACTCGAGTTCCAAAGGCAACGAAGACAGAAATGGACGACGCAATGGACGCTGCGAAGACTGCATATAAAACATGGTCTAAGTCTTCTATTCTCACCAGGCAGCAGATTATGTTTAAGTTTCAACACATAATTAAAAATAACATGGTGAGTTCCATATATAAGTATATTTTCTGGAGCAAGCATTGTGAAACCACAAGGCATGTATAAATTTCATTGTGATGTATTTTTTCTTAATTTGCTTTATGCAGAAAGAGCTTGCCAAAAACATAACTTTGGAACAAGGGAAAACTTTAGTTGATGCCGAAGGAGATGTTCTAAGAGGACTTCGTAAGAATTCTATTTATCTACAAATAAAACATTCAAAATATCAATATTTTGCCCTTAGTAGTCAGTTGTGGGTATTACTAGAAGTACCCGGTTCATATCTTGTATTTCATTTGCAGAGGTTGTCGAACATGCTTGCAGTGTCACTAGCTTGCAACTGGGAGAGACCATGCCTGGAATAGCCAAAGATATGGATGCAATGTCATATAGAGTTCCTCTAGGAGTGTGTGCTGGTGTAACCCCTTTTAACTTCCCTGCTATGATTCCATTATGGGTAATTCTATTTTAATTTTATTACGAGTTTTCATAGATTTTTGTACAATATTCTTTGTTTTAGCCTATTTGTTGAATTATATGTTCATGGTTTGTTTCTGCTATTTTTCAGATGTTTCCTCTCGCCTTAGTTTGTGGAAATACTTTTGTAATCAAACCGTCCGAACGAGATCCAGGAGCTTGCATGATGTTATTAGAAATGTTTAACGAAGCCGGTGCCCCTAAAGGTGTTGTAAATGCAATTCATGGACAACACGAAGCAGTTAACTTTATTTGTGATCATCCGGACATAAGAGCTATTTCTTTTGTCGGCTCTGACCAAGCGGTAAACGAAGTTATAGTTTATATAAAAATATAAAATGTATGTAGATTCATTTATAAACAGAAAGTTTAAATGTGGTTTGGTTTTATTGTAACAGGGAAAATATATTTATGAGCGAGGATCCAAAAACGGGAAGAGAGTACAAAGCAACATGGGTGCTAAGAACCACGGTGTTATAATGCCTGATGCTAATAAAGAACAAACATTGAACCAACTTGTCGGAGCTGCCTTTGGAGCTGCTGGACAAAGATGTATGGCACTGTCCACCGCAGTTTTTGTAGGAGAAGCAAAAAATTGGTTGCCTGAGTTGGTTGAGAGAGCGAGGAAACTCAAGGTCAATGCAGGTAATTTACCTACCGAATGACACTTTTATATGTATCCGTCTATGCATATATTTAGTGTACTACTTGATTTCAACGCTTAAATGTTTTCTGACTTTCAGGACATGAACCTGACGCAGATTTAGGTCCAGTAATTTCTCCACAATCCAAGGCTAGAATATTGGAACTGGTTGATTCTGGGATTAAGGACGGAGCTAATTGCGTTTTAGATGGTAGAAAAATTACGGTGCCTGGATATGAAAAGGGAAATTTTGTCGGCCCCACTATTTTGACCGATGTTAAGGTAAATACAAAAATTGTCTTGTATAAGCAATATCTTAAGTTTTCTCTTCATTTGTGATAAGTTAATAAGTATATTATAATATAAAATCAAAAAGTGAACTATACATAGACATACACTGATTTTCATACCATTATTTTCTTTAATTTTAGCCTAACATGCGATGCTACACTGAAGAGATCTTTGGCCCTGTTTTGGTTACATTATCCGTAGACACCTTAGACGACGCAATTAATATGATCAATGCTAACCCGTACGGAAACGGAACTGCAATTTTCACAACAAATGGAGCAACAGCTAGGAAGTTTACCCAAGACATAGACGTTGGTCAAGTAGGAGTTAATGTTCCAATCCCTGTGCCATTACCTATGTTTTCATTTACTGGGTCAAGAGGAAGCTTCATGGGAGATTCAAACTTCTATGGAAAAGCCGTAAGTCACAAATTCTGCAGTCTTGTTTGTGAAACAGCGCATTTAATCGTTACACGAGCATGCAATAAATTGAATTTATATTTTATTTTCAGGGAGTTAACTTTTTCACTCAATTGAAGACAATAACTCAGATGTGGCGAGAGCAAGATGCTACTGACACTAAAGCTCATGTGGCTATGCCAGTTATGCGTTAAAACCTCCGGAAGTATAAACGAAATATATATGATGTGGAAACAAGCATTGTAACACAATAACACGTGAACGAAAGCAACTGAAATAATATACTAATCGTAAGCTTACATATGACAGTGAACATTTCAATCAAATCCAAATGAGATAATTGTATTTTTGCAGAATAGTTTTAGATTCTTATAATAATATACCCTGTATAATAATTATATCATCATGGTGCTTTATATTTTCTTTCAAGTAGCAATACTGTATTTTAACACAAAAATTCTGTGTGCAAATTTTATCGTACCTAAATTTATATTTCAATTTTCCTTTATTTTTTCATTAATGATTCTCTTGTCTCTGATTATGTTGAAATAAAGATGTGTCACTGCACATTGTTGACAAAATCTTATATATAGCAACTAGTTACATTTTTGATTAAAATTTAATACTTCGTTATAGGTATTGTAATAGTGAATCTTTCCCGTTTTTTTCATAATAAATAGTTTGCACATCTTATGTAGCGGTATCTCCTCCTCTATGAAATGTATAAGCATACAATGTTTCATCCCAGTTTCCTCGTACTTTTGGGTTGTATCAATATACGAGGACAGGATGTCTGTCACACTTATCTATATACAGTTACACAACGAAGAAAATCTGTTGTACAGAAAGTTACATGTTCTTGCATTCAACCAGACATTGCTTCATTGCTTGTATTGAGTTTGTCCTTCAGGGAAACATTTTATTAGCT
Organism: Pogonognathellus flavescens; assembly: GCA_019776165.1. Classification (NCBI taxonomy): domain Eukaryota; kingdom Metazoa; phylum Arthropoda; class Collembola; order Entomobryomorpha; family Tomoceridae; genus Pogonognathellus; species Pogonognathellus flavescens. The sequence continues at coordinate 28,426 of JABASD010000749.1, read as the reverse complement.
GTACTAGGTAAAGCAATTAAAAACAATAACAGGGAGCTATAAAACATACAGTAAGAACCTGTTTAATTCAAGAGTCTCATTATGAGAAATAAATAGAAATCCCACATTTCTCATTCTCATCCATCTACTAAGGTTGTTTTCTTTATTAGGGATTGAGATATACAGAAGGAGAATACAATGCATACACTATGCTATGCAAATAAACTATGCGTTCTCACCACTCATTCGTCACCGCCATTCACTGCACATGTACACAAAAGCAAATGACACAATATTGCAAGTAATCTGTTTTCGGTAACACAAGCAAAAGCGCACGTAAATTACTACAGACCCGGACTAAAACGGCTACTCAATTCAACCACTACACGATACACCTGTTCGCTGTATTATTATTACTCATCATCCATCAATTAATCAAACCAAAAGGTATGGCACACAGGATACAGAGTATTCTATTATTACACATACACAGTACAATAGACTTAGGTTTATATAAATGAACATAAATTCCATTGTTAGTATCAAGACCACACTAATCGTTCTTGTAAGGTGTGAACTTTACATATGCTAAACGCTATACTAACAAATCAGCTTGTTGATCCATGAAAGAAAATATTGCTGCAAGTCAAGGAACAAGGAACTATTGGTAAATCTAAGTAAAAACATTGCCTTGTTTTTTAATATTCGTTGTATTGTAAACTAAAAAGATTTCATAGCTAAAGAAATTGTATTATAGCTTGTTTATTATAGCTCTACTCTTTCATCTTACTCTTTTCGAATTTGTCCTTTGTGATGTTCACAGCAGCTGACATAATTAATTTGTTATAATTGCACTTACAGTTGACAGTTACACGTATACAAAAAAATTGTTGGTTCATTGTACTATTTACTTAGCTGTAATTTTCATCAACGAAATAGATTTATTTAAAAAAACATTTAGACGGACAGTTTTGGAGTTTTGGCTTAATGTCATTGTACAACTGTTATAATTTATGATGACATGTTAAGTTAACAATTTTATTTTTGCGTATCTTTTCAGAAATCCAAGTGTCTAGGCCAAAGGGCACAGAGTTTGTACGGACGGATATTTTTGTAGCATAACACAGTTTGAGTGAAGACAAGTTGCACAAGTAAGCGACGCATATCCAATCCAGCCACAATTTCCCCACTTATATCAAAATGGGATTTATAGAAACCATATCTCACAAACTTTGGAAATTTCACCTGAACTACAATTTGGTTACGTCTTTGTACATGATGGAGCCCTGGGAAGTTAGGATTATTAGTAAGTTTACAAATAAATACTAAATCCGTTGTATTTGTAATTTGTACACCTACTTTCCTATAGAAGTAATTTTTAAAGCTGACATGTATGGTTTGCTTACAGATAGTGTAGTAATTGTGATCCTGGCGACGATGCTGTACTCATCATGGGTTTACCTGCCACACTACACTTGGAGGCTGATGGTATTTTCGGGTATTCTGTCTGCAAACCCAGGAGATGAGCTTTTATTTAACGACATGAACAACCCAATGAGTGGCAACTCTGGAAACGACAATATACTGGTTCATACTGAAACGTGACAAAACGATACGATGTTTGAGACTATTCGCAAATAAAGTTACCCTATATTTATTATACAAGTGTATTCTACTTAGGATAATATCAAAATTGTCGGTGATTTATGGATACTACCCATAAATGGGTCTATATGGTCTATTGTTCAATGCAATAGTATGTAAGTAAAAGGTATGTGGATGCAAACGAATGAGCTGTCAACTTTTTCGTATAACATTCCGATTTTTGTGTGTATATTGCTTTTGACATTTATATCCTACCAAAATACCAACTAAAATCTAATGTATTTGCAAATTGTTCAAAGCTGTTAGCGAGTCAGATGAGACAAAAATATTCTGTATATACAAACACTTGGATGAAATACTTAGATAATTAAATTATTGTGTATTTTGTGAATCATGAAAAATCATTTTTTTATTTCATAATAAGTAGTATAGTATAAATTATAATGCGAGCGAACGTATATTTAGTAATGTAAGGAAAGCTGAAAGGGAAAACCTACTTAAATACAAATACTTAAAATATTGCACAACTCATAGATGTGCTTATAATTGTTTCATTATTGGTAGTGGTCGATTATTTGGTTATACAGTGTGTGTGAAAGATTAATATAATTATTCAGTAAATGCTATTAAAACTGCTTATAGCCGAGAGTATTAATCGAGAGTAAATATTCGAGCAGCTATGTCGTTAACCATCCAGTTAATGCCCTCTAATAAATGTTCACCAGTTACCGCACTGCACCACACGATTTGCCAATGATGAGTCTTAATTTCGTCCAAATTAAGGATCTGCAATAGTTACATAACATATTTTACAAAATGCATACATATATAAATAAAAGCTATACCATGTATTCAATCACCTTGCTATCTTAAAGTAGGTATTCATTAACTTATATAGCACTTACATGACATTAAGCAAACCCAACTAAAGTTTAAGCAATTCTTTTAAAGCAATGATTGTTCTAATTACGCTTTTAATTTCTTCAGCACTAAGCGCACCAGGGAGATCACATTTGTTTGCGAAGACAAGCAAAGTTGCTCCACCAAGTCTCTAAAACATAAATTAAAAATGAGCATAAGTGAAAATTGGATTCGAAAATATTTTTGGCTGAGTATACAATACGGTATAATTATAGGGTTAACAGAAACGCACCTCTTCCGTCAGTAGATTGTGTAATTCTTCTTTACAGTCATTCAATCTTAATTTATCGGCACTATCCACAACCCATACTAAACCATCAGTACTTTCAAAATAGTTACGCCAGTAAGATCTAAGACTTTTCTGACCACCCACATCCCAGATATTCAGTTGAAACCTGTAATTGAAAAGCACGATTTACAAGCAACCCTATAGGACATGATATGACTAAGGATGACATCATAATGTCAATAAAACTCAATATCTATCTACAATTTCGTTACACAGAAACAATTTATGGTGAAAGTAAAACGAAACAAAATCTTACCCACTATGGTCCAAGGATTTAATATTGAATCCCAACGTCGGCGATATAGTATTTATATCCTCCCCGTTGAATTTCTTCCAAATAGTGGTTTTACCAGCATTGTCCAAACCACTGCAATTCAAAATTACACACTTATTTACAAATAAAAGAATAATATGATAAAGGTTATACAAATAAAAACTTTCACCTGTAATTTACAAAGTAAACTTATAAATAACTGAAGGATACTTACAGCATTAAAATTCGGACTTCTTTCTCTTTTTGCTTCAGTTTTTTCAAAATCTTCAACAGCACCATTTTGACTTCTCAAAATAAAAACTTGTTTGGGCAGACCCTCTCTCCCTCAGAAGGTGTGATAGCTATTTAAAATTATCAAAATGGCAGCAATAAACGGAACTTTAAACTAAACAAAACGAATTTAACAAATACTTAATTAACTTCACGTTCACATGTGTATTTTACTTATTTTAAGTCAGCTTTCACTGACAAATATATCCGTTCACCGCAGTGTGTGAAATGTCAGTCTAGACAAAAGTGACAGTGTAGAAAAGATTGTAGGTAGAGTAGAAGACTGCGACATAAAAGCAACTGACTTGGACTGTTCTGCTGAAGAAGACTGCAATGAAACTCAAGGTTAGAAAGTCCAAAATCTCGATCCCGCTTTTTTATGCCTTCCTCTGCGTGATTCAGGGCAATTTTCACATGAACAGAAACAGAAACTATCTCCTAAAGAAAGCAATCGAATATTCTTTATGCCGGGTTCTTTCTCCGTTTCTCCTAATGAAAGCCCTGAGAATGCACGAGAAAGCTTGCTATTTCTTTCTCTACTTTCTGCATTATTGCCTTGGCCTTGTATATTGTACTATGTACATGCTACAAAATGGCTCAATAAATTATGCAGTTTCTTCCAGACATATTTTTATATTCATGTTTATTAAAGAACAAGTTCACATTCGAAGCATGTTACATGTATAGGTATCAAGATTGGAATAATTTTATGTAATCGTAGTATAATCACTTACTACGCACAGTAAGAAGTAATAATTTTTGCAGATTTTTAGCCATGCACTTTATGCATCGTTATAATAATTCACTTACAGTGTTTTGGATTTCAAATTAACTAATTAAATGTGTAAACACAAATTCCAATTGCATTACTAGTACAGTATAATGATAACTAATACGATTGTGTAACTTATTGCAATGTAATTGAACAATAATGAAAAGTTGATTAATTGTACCTGTATATCGAACTAATTTGTCACGACTTAAATAGTTGTAAGATTTCTAATACCAAAAAGTTATATATAGAGACATTTTGCACAGTGTAAATTTTAAAAGAGCAATAGTATTCAACCAAATGCAACTAGATTTAACAAAGACATTTAAAGGAATGAAAGGCAATTATTTGTAAGAGATAAATACAGTTGTGTATAATATGGATGATGATGAAGGTAAGTAAAATATGAGACATTACAATTTAAGTAATTTGAGTGTGGTTTGAAATTTAAATTGATTCTGTAAGTACATACATACTACATGGTACGTTTGAAATCACAATGCATATTAAAGAGGAACAATCCTTACTTTCCAATACAACTGAAAATAGCGGTTTGATGATAAAAGTAGGTTACACGTAATAATATATAGATAAATTCCACGTAGTAAGTGCGCATTAGACAAACACGCAAACTGTAATTGTAATTATTATTTACGCTGGTATTTCAATGAAAAATTTAATTCACATTCATCATAATGATAGTATAATATTTGGTATAGTTATATTCATATTATTAATCTATTAGCAATAAGTACAACTGCATGGTATAATATGAAGTATTAGTCGTATTATGGAATTTGGAATGCAAACATGTACTCTCCTTATGAAAATTGTAAGTCAAGATAGAGTACAATATATTATTTGATTATATCATTTAGTATAACACCTTTACATTACATAACCTTTATATTTAATCGTACACAATTGAACATTACCCTCCTGCGGCACCCGCAAGATAAATATCATCATTTCAATATAATGTAGAGATTCATTATACAATTTTATACACAGTAGTAGTATAGGTAATCAAAATTACAACTATAATTATAAGTACATTAAGATTTCAATGGACATTGAGAAGCGTGCTCATCATAATAAGTATCTTGAGGAATGTTTTTTATGTATTTATATTTCACACTCTCTTTGAGATGATAGAAATAAATATCCTTTCGCTTACTTCGTCTAAGCTGTGAGTTAATTGAGTAATAAAAGTGCAGACTTTTGTATTTATGTTATAATTAATTGTAGGTCCGAAATAGTGGCACAAGCTTCTTTTAATAATAATTTTTACATGCAAGTATAATATTTATAGTTAAATAGTATATTAATTATATTCAACTCATTGCGACTGTCGCACTGTGACAATAAACTTCTCGTAGTAATTTTTGCTTTACATATTTCATCACTCTTTTCTCTTGTGTATAGTCACAGCTCAATAATTACCTGTATATAACACTTGTTACTTTTCCTTACTCATAATATTTATTTAGTTATGTAAGATATTTAAATACACACAGCTTCCTCAAAGTTGAAATCCTTAAAAGTTTCAAACACATCAAAGTGTATGTGTGTTGGATTTCTTTCAGACTTGCAGGAAGCCTTTTTTAATTTACATTTTTCGTATCCTCTTATTTATTTCAAATAGTATATTTACAAGAGTAACATTCACATGGTATATTGTATAGTTAATGCGTAGTAGAAGAGATAAGAATCAAGTTTTGTTTCGTAGTAATTGTTCTTTTGTGTTCAATGGGGTGGTTGGTTTTATGTAAGGTTAGATTTTGTATTTCTAGTAGTAGTGTGGTTGGATATAGATAAATTGTTATTTTTGTCTGCCACTTTAAATCGTAAATTCTCCATCCATCACATGTCAAATCACAACATTTACTTATCTGTACCTTTATAGCATTTTTACTTCTTAACCAACCTCTGACTCTGACCTGCAGGTTCCTTACTTTCGGCTGGCTTGCCAATAATGTGCGTACTTTCTCTCCTCTTTTCTCCGTCTGCATTTTCAATGCATCAACTTTATTCTTAAGACTTTTTGTTGCTTAATATATACCATACTATATATTTACATCATCCAGTATACAATATAGCGTCAATATCAATTGACAGCTAATGAGGAAATCTCATTTTCGTCATATAACTGGATGTACATAAGAAGAGAGAGACATAAAGCGTTATTTAGCAAAATAGACGTACACATTCAACAATTTCTCTTTGCTTTCTTTCCCATTTAACGTTTAAAATGACAAGACAAACATTACTTATTTAACAATTTGATTATATAATTTAATAATAATATAGGATACTTACAAAATTAATTTTTCTAATTGTAAGTAGTATAGTAGTAATGGAAAATTCAATCCAAAAATTCTTTGACGAATTTTTCAAGAGAAATCTTAAAACATATTCTGGTGACATGCTGAGATTCATGGGAGAATTTGATGTTAAACTTTACATACAAATATTTTTTCGTTATATAAGACATGTCTCATATTGGACACACTTTATATAATAATGACACATAAATTTGAGTTTTATAAATCTTCGTTTTAATACATTAGTAGATATGGACGCAGTGTAAAGACAATTAATTTGTATTCTGTACCTACCAGGTTAATCCTTACAAGGAAAGGCCAAAACTTGTGCTGAAAGAATGTCTGTATGTATCTGTATGTATATGAATTCATGTTTATTGTTATATTTTCATGTTTGTATACTAAACATTTTGGTACTAGTACAATTTGTAAGAAATTCTTATCTTCAATCCACTTACTCTTCGTATCTAAATTTATATACGAATCTGCAAGTTTGCAGAGTGTAATTGTATTAAAGACCACACCATACCTTGGAGGTTACGTATACTATTCGTTACATGTGCGTTGAATTGAACTACTGATATATTGACATAATTACATTATACTTAGAACTTTACAAACTTGGTACATTCAAAAATGTATCCACAATAGTAAATACTTTATCATTGGGTATTTTTACACTGTGCTGTGTGGAAGTTATGGTGCCAAAAAGACTTAATGAAACTTAGTTAGTGAATTCCACAAGAAGAATTTTCTAACTTCGTTTTGTAGTATATTTTTAGGAAAATCATCATGTAGTAATTTGTTACAATCTTTATATTTATCTAAGTACTTGCTTATTTACCTATATTGCTTTCTTTAACCCAACAAAGTGCTTGTAGCTACGTTGCAGTAATCAAGCTGTGCTGTGCGATGCGTGAGCAATGATCACCCAAATACAAATGTATTTTATTTTATATTAATAAATGCCCTATGCTTCTTAAGGTTAGATAAACATTTTGCATACCGCCCGTTTTACATTAGAATTTGTATAATTCATTTCAATAAGTACATTCGTAACTCTATAAAGTATTAATATTTTTTAGGAAGGCTGTCAGAAATTTTCACACAGTATTTCGTGTGTTAATCATATCACTCTCATCTATCAAGACAAGACATCCTCAATGGGCGTACATGAAATCGGTTTGTATTTCATGTACCTATATAGGTACTTTCTTCAAATACATTATACTTTAAACTTGTATCGTACTTTCATAGCAACTTCTCACTTCACTTCATTAAGTCAGTTTAATTTGCAACAACTGCTTCTGTGTTATAAATAGATTGATGAATTCAATTCATTGGTGTATATTTATGAATAAATAGAAGTGGTAGTACAGTAGTAGTAGTTAGTGTCATTATAATTAATAAGGAAAATATTATTTACACAAATCCGTTTCTTCAAGAGTATCCTTGATTAAAGATACTCTTCGATATTTCGACAACACAGCAACAATCTTTCGTTGAATTTTTATATGAACAATTCTGTCCATTTGAGTTTTCTGTATTTACTATTCAATAGTTTCGTTCCACAGCAAGTAATCGTTTCACCATATTATCTTAGATTCATTTTTTGCGACTGCGAGTTTATTTTTGGTAGTAATTACAGTAGAAATTAATTTTGTATGTTTTAAGACGTAGTTACTAAATTGCGGTGGGTTGGGTATCGAAGAATAAGTAAATGCCGTCACATAGGCGTCATGTTAAGTGTACATGGGCTACACATTTATACCGTGGTGAATCATTTGAATACAAAAATCCATTCTCGCAATTATGTAGTTGAAAATGGATTCTGTGAGTTAAATGATTTTAGTAGTACAATTAAGTTTTTAATAATAATAGGTACTCCTTTTGTAAGCGAATATTTGTAGTTTAGTACAATAACCTATTTAATATTCTTCTTGTCTGTCTGTATTATTACAAGTAAATGCACAAGGTGAACACTAATAAGAAACATACACGTATTCCTGTGCACACTTGAAAAGAGGACCACCCTACCACTCTCTCACAGTAAAGCCTTCTATACAATATTATGTTGAAGAGTTTTCATTAGTTTCCATGTTCGAATATCTTTTAGAGTTTTTTACATGGCAAAGCAGAATAAATAATGTGTATTATTAAAAGTTAATAGTTTCATTTGTTAGAGTAAGCTCGGGAATGGTTGTTTCATCGTGTGCTTATTATAATAAATTGTTATAATACGAAATTGTGCGACTATATTTTCCTTGATTGTTTATCATATCTTACTCTCACAAGAGATCCATTTACATATCATAATACTTAGAATTATTACGGGTTCAATTTGAAAATTCTAAAGCACGTCAGTTATAGAGTCCGAGTATACTTATACATGCTTCTTGGTACATATATATAACATTTTATGTACCAAAATGTATATAGTGAAGGAAATAAAACGGAGATGAGCAACGCAACGCAATAGAATAATCAAAGGTAATTTTTAAAGGAGGTTTCCCTAGTGAAAGCGAATTAGGATGAAATATTGAACATTTATCTTATCACCTTCTTTCTATCTTTCTTGTTATAATATAACTTGACTGTGTTAGATTCGTGAAGGTCACAACGTCAGAAAAAATGATTTTCTATAGGAAAGTGTTCAACGTGGCTTATTTACAGTGAGGATGTTCACATAAATTGAGCATGGAGAAGTAACAAAGCGCTCTTGACTCAACTCACAGCAGTAGCCTTAACAAAAGAATAAAGCGGGTAGCCTCGCACTCTCATCTACCTTTACAAAAGAATGCTGCGGGTCAAATCGATAACTCATAAAAACTGCAACTTTCATTATATCATCACATACCTAAATCATATACCAGTAGAGTAGACAGGTAAAGCAGAGAGAGAAGAGTATAATGATGTTGGAAGGCTACATTGATCCTTTTCCATTCATATTTCAAATATTACGATCGCTTGTATAAGTGTATGTATTGTAATGAAATTTGACTAGGACGGGTACGGGGCAGGAAAGAGGACAGAATGTGAAAGAGAAATATTACGCCTACTTATTAGTGATTCTTCGTGTAAATGTATAATACAGCACACACATACCCATGCATATATGCAGAGTGTAGTTTAGCCGTAGTTATATGTTATGTATGTTTAAAGTAGTTAGTTAGTGCACGATAACAGCAAGAACCCACTCAGAAGCTTTCAGCATTCAGCATGGCATCTCATCGACTTTATTTTGTTGAGCAAGAAGGTGCCCTTTCCAACTGGCACTTATTTTCTATTGGGGTAATCCGCACTGTCAACTTATCTAAACGACATTACATACCTACCTGTGTACTTTCCTTCCATTAGCAAATGCTACTTAACACAAATTTACTTATGTAGCACTTCACTCCGTTTATTCCTGGAAAATGTCTCCACACAAATGCGCAATTTAGTTTGCATTTGTTTTTTAACGAAATTCTGCTAAATCAAATGAATGCACCTCATGGATTTCAATATTACAGCATGTTAATTTGATTAATTGAATATGCATAACGTGATTGGTCATTCATAAGGACTTCGAAAAATACTAAAAGACACTAATTACTGCTACCTCAAATAATTAACATGGAAATCCAATTATAAGCAATTCAAATCTAATGTCAGAAATAGGTAGAAAATAATTCAGTGGTTCATACAAAGTAAGATACAATACATATACTCTCGGTAAGGACCGAGAGTATACGTTTTAAATTTTTCGTGTCCAATGTGTCTCCAATGTGGGTTAAACTTTTAAATTGCAGACGGATATTTTTCACATATAAATATACAGCAGTTATAGTGCCAATTTAGTTCATTTGAGAAATTATACTAACAAGGAAGTTGTGAAATATACATTTAGCGCAGTACCCTTCATTGGTTTTGGTACTACGATACTAAGCACTCAATTGACTCAATTACTACGTAGATTTAGATGTGGAAATTATGAGGTTGGCTCTCTTCAATGTAGCTTCAGCCCATATAATCAAATCATCATGAATTTAATTTAATTCTATTCCATGAATCCAATGATTAATCTAGCAATGAAAAAAGCTACTTATTAATAAGTATACGTGTCGCAGCCAGTCTCCCATCAAATTTTCCAGCTTCATCGAAAGGAAATAATATAAAATGTGCTTTACTTTATGTTCTAACATACTTCAAAAGCCTAATAATTGTACACATACATAGTAAGGAGCTAGCAGCTAGGATATTCTGCAACTGTGTATAATATATGCAACTACTATACTGAAGAGCCATTGGAAATAGTCGAGAATTGAGATCCTCCCTAATAAACTAATTAATAATCAATTTAACCCGATTGCAAACATGTAAGCACACAAATCCTGCCTGTATAATATTGTAATACGAATGCGAATTTTCATTGCAATAACATTTAATAATTAACATGATCCAACCAACTGCAACTCTACTGTGGTGTATGCTTTGCAGTTCGTTCCAGTTATAAATGTCATTTATTTATCATTTAAATGCTAACTGTAAGTTTATAGTTAGTAAGATACTGAGAATATTTGATAATTGCGTCTTAAATTTATTTAGCGTGAATTTGCGTGCTGTAGTAATTGTTAGAAAATTTGTACGGTTCTGTGAAAGGGTATTTTGTGCTTCGTACTTCAAGATAAAAGTACAAATGTACTTTAGAAAAAGTTGCTCAATTTTTTATCAACGTTTGGTAAGACTTTCGTTATCTTAACGAACGCTCGTGTAATTATAAAGAGCATTTGACAAATCTTTACCTTAGTACATACATTTTCTTAAAACCTAATAGTAACAGTAACATTCTAGTATTTTGGCAAAAGTCTTGGTTTGTAGTAATGCTTACTTCTCACCATTATAGTAGGGAATGGATTTAAGAGCTTTGCATCACGTAAGTGCGCTTCTTCTGATGACGTTTAAAGAGCAGAATTAGTGCTTTAAACGAATCTGTCTTACATTTAAGTCTTTAGACTGAGAATTATTTTAGAACATTCAGCCTAATTTTTCTCGCTAACATCTCCCACATCCCTTTATCCTTAAAATTCTTTCGGTCCTCTCTCTCTCTCTTGGAATTTTTTTAAATCTTATACCAAACAAGTTTTAGAATGTACGACAGTATATTAATATTACTGTACTCGTTTCATATTTTTTATGTAATATAAAATTTTGACTTTAAAATAGCATTAGTAGACTACGAAAAGCAAACTGCCTAGTGTAACTTTGTGCGCGTTTTACTGAAACTGTGTTGGTGAATGAACACGGGGTTTAAAAGAATTGCACCAGTTTTGATGCGTAGAACGAGGTCAAGCTAATGAGATCAACGAGAGCTTGGGGATTTTGCTCACCTATGGATGATGAAGCTTCTCAGAGCAGACACTCTGAAAGAGATCACATACTAGCGACACGAGTAAATAATTGGCAAAGTGGGACAACGGCTGTGTTTGTGTTGTGGATTCAAAATTCCGATATTGTGTACATCTCTATCAAGTCCACGCTGGGTTTGAACGTTCACGTCTTTAAGAGACACACACAACTCATCCCTCTGTGGGAATATTTGTGGCCACCGCTTTGCAGGCGCTCCTGATTTTTGTTTCCCCTTATTCTGATTAAAAGTCCGCTTCTAGGGAATTTATCTAAAGGACACACCCCGCACTATTATCGAGCCAAGTGTATCCCTTAGTATTGCCTCTGCTACTCCCGGGGAACGAACTCCAGAACTTTGCTACATTTGTGGGGAAATCATACCCATATAAGCCCCCGCGACAACACAACTTGTTGATAGTTAACTCGAGTTGACATCTCTATCATTGTGTTTAGGTACATACACTGTCACTGGAGGAACATTTTGACAGCTTTTACCTATGCGGTCTTTTTTCCACGTTGTATTTTCTCTACGTATGTAGTACGCTGTAATCCTCTTATAATATAAGCAAAGATAATAATAGTAACGCGATAATCCTATGTGAAAGTTTTCACAGTTGCAATATTTCACTATATGAAGGTGTTCAAGGTACATTTGGTAATCTATTTGGCCTTAGTAAGTTATTACTTTCACACTCTCAAATTGTTGTACGATAATTTGAAATTCAAGTCAAATTTGCAAGTCTTGAATAGTAAATTCCACTAATGAGTGAAAGCATTTTGAGATTGCTTTTAAAATTTTATGTTTAGATCGTAATTGTAAGTCTTCTTATTTGTAAAGTTGATTATACCGGATTGAATGGAAACCAGAGACACGTATTATTTCCTCCATTATAGAAAATCAACCAACCCTTTTCAATATCTGGTGTTTATGGTGAAAGTATCAGTGTATATAGAGACTTCAGCTTTCTTATTTACTATAACATCAACTCACACATTGAAAGTGTTGGATTTGATTTCGAATAAATAGGATCCCATTCTTCGCCATATTAACTAGGAGATTGGATAATATTAAATAGTTCCACAGTACTGAATTACGCGAGTCTAAGAACAGGATTGAGGCCAATTCCAATTTCCTTTGCTTCAGGCATCAACAAACCCGAGTATTTTCAACCTTACACGGAGTACAAAGTAGAAACGAAAGACAAGGTGCAAACTTGAATTTGAAAGAGAGTCGAACAGGATTGGGATATGAGGTGAAAGTGTTCCTTGCATTCATTTAGTCCTCACTGTTCCTGCAATACGTATTTTCTGCCTTCTGCGATAATACCACTTTTGACTGAATGGTTTATTTTATCAAATTTCATGTCTTAGTGGGTTTGCAAAGAAACTTGAGTACTTAGGTTGAAACTGGCTAGAGCCTCGAACAGATTCCGTGTCACAGTATTCCCAAATACTCTGCGAGAATTACCCAAAGAGCTTTTCCATTATAACATCCTGGAATTATCCAAAGAGAATAATTTTCTCGTGGAGATGAATGCCGCTCGAACAAGCGAATTGACAACATTCGTGTACGATGTTACATAAATGCAGACGCGAAGGACACACTAACTAGTGGAGCTCAGGATTCAGAAGATATACGAGGGGACGAGATTACTATTTAAGGTTGGAGCAGTACATGCCAACGACACATTTGGTCTCCAAGAGCATCACACATATCTTCCCAATGAGTCGTTTCTTCATCTCCAGAGCTGTTGTAGCCAATGGAAAACCAGCCCAGCAGTTCTCTTCTTGTCACTCCTTTTCTTCCGTAGACTGACACCATGACACTCACCTCCGGGATTTGAAACAATGCTACCTGTAGTGGCAAACAAACAGAAAATTAAACCTTATAGCTTCCACCGCAATTTTTTTCGCCTTCACACACATTAATTTAATTGAAACATGAATAAACTAATAGCAATCCCAAATGTCTGACAATTTTCTCTCTCTCTATCTCTCTCACTCTCTTGTTTCCACCATGGGATTTATGACATGACCAACCATCACAGAAATTCTGGACCGTGCTAGAAATAACATTGTAGATAGGTAATTCATTTATTTGTGCTAATGAAATGTAATAACATAACTCATAGGTACCTGCCTGTACAATTTATAAATATTACACCTAAATGCACCGTGTCTTTGAGGGCCACATTTACAAAGAGAAATTTCGCTTGCGTCATCCATGCCTAAAGCGGTAAAGGTTTACCCTTGTTTGTATTCAAGACGCTTTCATCTTTGTATTCTATTATTCATTTGTACCTACGAATCTAATAAATTTACATAGGTATTCTTTATGTACACAGATAAAATTGTTGTAGCATCAATTTTTTCTGTGTATCTTAGTACAATGTTAAGTAATACTCATGCAGAACAGAAAACCGAAAATCATTATCTAGCCATGGCTGAGGAGGCAATGTTCGTTCGTCCGAACATTTACAGGCAATAACCTATAATCCTTGAATAATCAATCAGGTAAATGCTTTAGAGGATTTTGCCTAAGTACGTGAACAATAAATGTACAGTTCCAATGCATGCGGCAGCTTCACATTCACATGACTAGGACTTGGGTTGCGAATTCAAGGAGGAATGTTTAATAAACTGCAGGGAGATGGCACAGAAAATACGACAGAGGAAAAGGCGAAAACATTCAGCGAATAGGCCAACAACACTTTGGATAACTATACTATTATTGTAGGTATAAGTGTATAGTAGGGTAGAAAATTAAAGTTGGTTCTATCATGCATAAAATACATTGGCAAACACTCATGACTGGAGCTGGATGGGAAGGCTATGAACTTAAACTTCAATTGCCAGAAGCTCTAGAGAAAATTAATAGGCACGTACAGCAATGACATACTAACGAAATAACATCAGTAAGAACAAGAACAAACCCTTTGCGTGTCAACGCCAGTTATCAGCTCTCCAATTATTTACAAGAATCGACCGAAAGCTTTATTGATAGTCACAAGACTTGCCTTTAATGGAAATCAACGTAACCAAAATTATCAATACTTGAAGCCCAAGAAAAGTAGCATTTCGCCATAATATACAGCACGAGAGGGAAATGAAATAACACACCTTCGGAAGTTAGTGTCTACAGCTTCAATCAGACTTTTGATAATGCGGGGAAAATACAGAACTACCGCATGTATAATATCAATAAAGTACCTAAGGCAAACAACTATCCACGGAATGGAAAGCTAAAGCTTTAATCATTCATACAAAAATGAAAATAGAAAACCAAAGGTAGAATTTCCAACAAAAACTTTAATTGTAATGACGCGTTCACGTGTTTATTCATCGTCCACAGAGGTAACGTTAAGGACACACCATTTTTCTAGCTAATTTTTTCGTACAGTTGACAGTAGGAGAAAGTAACATGCTACCTGAATAACGACAAGCTAATCATGTGGGAAAAGCAAAAGGACGGCTATTTCTGTTCTTATATGAGCAACTGCAGAGTTTACTATAAGAGACAAAAACCTTGCAAATCAAAAATCAAGCTATCGCACAGTTCTTTGAATCAATATAACAATGCTAGCTTGTAATACACTAACACACTTTCTTATGATAACAAAAAATAAGGCTGAAAATTATTTTAGCATGAATTTCACCATTTAGAGTATTAGTGGATTACTATTATGATAAAGACGTAGTAAATGCGAATCTTACCTGGAACATGAAAGTTTCTTTAAAAAGAGGATTTGATTGCGCTCTTCTTAAAGATGATTTTGCTCGTCCCATCTCCTGCCCATTACAACTATACAGAACCAGTTTGACGTAAGAATCGGGTGCTCGTCCTCCAGCCAAATTTCTACACAGAAATTAATAGATTTGTAACTTACAGGTTTACAGAATAAACACAGTCAGGGAGAGAACAAATAATATGTTGTAAAAGAAAGCATTATTACAATTATATGGGGAATATAATATACTGCTATGAAATAATGAAATAATTTCACTTCCTTTTCTGTAGTGAGTCATCAACCCCTTAGAAATAATGGAAATGGGATCATTGAATTGCAATTTGCAACGCGATTACCACAACTCTGTTCTACTATTGTATATATTCCCTTAGCATAAAGTTATTTGGGGCGAACTGAAAAACGGAAGTTACTGTAAAGATGAAAGGCATGAATCTATTAATTATACATAGATCATTGTCATGTTACGTCAGAGCTTTTAGCGTTAACCGCTACCAATTCGTACTAATGGTTAATTAATGAAATCCGAGTGCAAAGAAAAGCAGTAGCTTGTATCGCAATATGCATTCATTTTGGTGAAAGGCATTTTGGCAATCATTGCATCAGTTCTTATTTAATATCAAGTGTAACAGTGTAAGCTATAACTACTAACAATTTGTGAGTTGTTGGTTAGGTACCATAAACATCTCACATTAATTACTACGCGCGAAGCAAGTCTAAACACCTATAAAGAAAGGAATCCTTGAACGGTCAGAACAAAGTTTTCAACTCAGCTTTTTTTTGACTGTCAAGAAAAAATTATGTTCATATATACGATGGTACGGAGTAGCTCTTTAGAAGATAAAGTCATATAGGAAGTATTCGTAATAGCATGGAGCTTTTGGGGAAAAGAATGACTGTTCTCAATAACGGATAGCAGCATAACGGATAAAAACAAGTGGATTCTTAGCTTGAGTAACTTTCTTAGCTTTTACCGGAAATGACTGCCTTTGATGATTTCTACAGTGAGCCTTCCCGTGGTGCCGTTGTAGGCCAGACCAACAAGAAGTTCAGGTATTCCACTTTGTATTGAAGCGGTCGATGATGCACTGTCACTCCGAGCTATGCTTCCCGTTTCCGAACGAGAGTCCCACTAAAACAAAATAAGATAAGAGATAAAAACACAGTAAAATGCGGCACACTACTAGTTTGATAACATTCACCTATAAGTAAGTAATAGATGCGCAGTCTACAAAACAGACTAAGCACTTAAAGTAGTGATACTGCACGATAGCAGGATATACTTAATACTTATCAAGTTTACCCGAATTTGTTTTTTTGGCTTTGTTACCAAGCGGGCGAAAACAAGAAATCTTTGAAGACACCTACTCAGATTCCTTAAAAGCTTTTTTCTCAGAATGGAAAAAACAAGAACAAAAGGTACGAAAACGATTTCAGTTCTCCCTTGCTTAGATTTTGCATACAAAGGATCTTTTACTATACCTCCATGAAAGGCTACACAAAACTACAATATTTTACAGCGAAACCCATGTCGGTTTCCAGTCCTTTACTTCCACTAAGGCAACTGTACGATACCAACCCAATAAAACCTGAAAAGTCCCATGTATTCCTAACATCCTTCCATAAAAACAATGGACACTTCTCCTTCTTTTAGTTGCCAATTTGGCAGTGGAAGTAAATGCCTATTTCTGTCTCGTAATAATATTAATGCAAACTCTAATGTAAATCGAATTACTGGCAAAGTTTCTAAGATATCCATCCTTACTCAAACGTAAACAATAATTTAAAATCAGAGAGTATCCCAGATATATCTATGTATACAATTTGATTTATATTATATTGAAATAGTCTTCTGTAGTAATAACCAATTATTTTCTATAACTGCAATATCATATGCATCTAGGTAATTACATTATGGAATAACAGATGTATTTAAGAAGTAATCTTGAGCAAGGACATCCGTTATACTGTAATATTAATGAGCAACAACATAAATGATTACCGAAAGATGATATCTAGGCTCAAAATTCAGCCACAAGGTCGTCTCCAATTCCAGATGTAAAGAACCAAATCCCAAGATGCATTCCCCCAGAAGTCTTTCTCTTCGCATTCTCTCGCAGCCATAGAGTCGCACACGAATACCCAAACTACTCACATCCTCTGTAAACGTTAAAAATGGTTAAATTTCAATGTATACATGGTTTCAAATGTATTTATTCTAATATATCTATAGTTCAGTTCAGATAGTACCATTAGGTACTCTAATACCTATTTATAGTATTATAAGGACCTCTCTGGTTTCAAAGTAGAATATGTCGTATTTAATATAAGTATAGAAGTGCGCTAGCCCAATTAATTATTAATTTGGTCATAAATAACATATTGATCTGAGAATTGGCTTTGCAATCAAAGCATATGGGACATACTAATACTTAGAGATGATTTAATGATGAATTATTAATTAAGAATATTAGATCATACATTTCGAATGCTTATAATTCTTAATTGCTTCTGGTTATATGTTTGATTGCAGAGCAGATCATGAAAGTTGGATGTTTCATACGAAAATGCACGAAAATTGTAGCAGTCGAAAGAAATTGGAGTTCCTACTTCTTGGTGTTATCTATCCAAGCGAACAGATCGATCAAATCGAGCGACTTTTCTTTGGTGGCAGAGTGTAAGTGGCGTGGTTAGCAACTTAGCGTGCTGCAAGAATGAGTCGAATGCAGATATTCCAAGGAGAAAAGGATATTCTGTGGCTCGTGGTTACATTTTTACAGACTTTTCCTTTATTTCAATACATTCTCAAGTGTTTTGAGAAAGAGAAAAATAGAAAGGATACTCTGCCCTTGGTCAATAAATTATAAAGCACCTACCTACTGTAATAAATTGTGTAACTCATCTTGGTTACGATTAGGACTGCCCATTGCTACTTTGCACGTACCTATAGCACTATTATTTCCACATCCACAAATATGGTGCTCACTAATATTGACACCCATTTATATATGACTCCTCAGACGTCTCCTATCTCCTATGAATAAACGACAAGCTAATAAAATATTTTCTTCAGATCAGGATCCCGTTAATATTTCAAAACAGTAACTGTGCTGTGCTCTTTCAACCACCTTTCCTACTTTTAACTTTCAACTATTAGTTACACTCTTCACCGAATAAGTATTCATTTTACACCACGCACAGAATATTAGAAAAGGTTGCCGGACTAGCCGGACAAGAGTGCTAAAAGCACAAAATGAACAGTATGAACATTAATGCTCATCAGTCATCACTCTACTCACCGAATCAGAGTTCTGTTGCTATATGTAAATATAAGTAAAGGAAATGTATGTATTTACTTTACAGTTTATAAAATGTTTGAGTAATATTATCTGGTTATTGCGTTCGCACAATTTTTGCCGATAATTACTATACACATTCTTAGATTTAGATTTTTGAGGTTTAACAAAAATTGTAGCTACTTATGCATCCGTTACTAGTAAACTCTATACATATGACAATAAAATGACTAAGTTCCCATGACTTAACTAATTTACAACTATTTCAACCCGTTTCATTGTTAAATGGAGAGAGTGAATTCATAAAGTACTTTCTCTGCTTTCTTTACGTAAGAAGTGTTTGGAAAAGTGGTTCGCATAATTAAAAATGGCGTTTGACAAAGAGGATTGTTCATTTTTGTCAAAACGATTGAGAATGTGCACAGCTAAATATAAAATAATTATACAGAGAGTCTCACGAGCTGTAGTGATAGTTTTATGGGTGTTAATATTCTACCTAAATACTTTTGCTACCAAATGTAATTTTTATTTTCAGATGTAGACAGAACTACATATAATAAGATAAATAGGTAATAAATAGTAATAATTTAACAAGTAAATAGTCAAAATGGTGCAAAGCCAATGATTTAGCATTTGCTTACCAGGATTGATTTTGCTGAACACGAAACTTTCCATAAAAGTAGGATTTTCCCCTGGTCGTACCTTTGTCTTATGCTTCTGTTTTCGATGTGGTAATAAGACTATTCGAATCTGAAAAAGAAATTCAAATCATCGCTTAATTAAATCTTATACTTATGTTAGTAAAAATTTAAGTCTTCAATCTGTGTGTCGCAATTCGCAAATCAAAATGTGAAAGCATAGATTGTGAAAAGTTAATTACTTGTGTATTATTGGCACCACCGATGTCTTTAGGCGGGATTCCCCGTGCTTGGACAATGTGAGCAGTCATTTTTCGAGCCGCCGCTTCATAGTCGAAAGCAACTTCTAAGCTCCCACATTGAACCGGTGACGAGGGTCCACGGCCAGATTCAACAATCATTCCTAATTCCCCTTCCACTAATGACATCTCTTCCACTTCAAAGATATGGTCCTAAAGAAAAATAAAAAGAGGATTATATTTCTGCAATTTGAATCTTTCTAATTCCCATAATAGATACTAATAAGTTAGCAAATCTTCTCATCTTTTGCAGAATTCTTACTAGATTGAGTTAATTTATTTTTTTAAACTGAACACCCATTGCTATCCTTAAGTCGTACCTCCGATTATACTAAAGCACCTAGAACCTTACATAGATACCTATATAGTAGTAGTAGTAGACATTTTACTTTGATTATCTTTACGGAAAGTTAAAACTGCAGGATTTATTCTGAGAATGCATTCTGAAATGGAAAAAGTTTTTGACAGAATAACAACCATTGTTATTATCAATCCTTAGTGAAGTCAATCCTGAATTGAACAAAGCAAATTGAAATAGAATGATAAGGGAGTAGTTATCTCCGGCTGGTACGTTAGTGCAATGCATGTAGTAGTTTCCAGTGCCGTCCGGCAACAATGGTTGGCTTAGTTGACTATGATCAATGATATTGCAAACACTGAATCCTTTTATATATCTCAAAAGTCCATTTCACGCTTTCTTGACTCCAAAGCAGAGTGTGACATACAATTAAATCGTACACTATCAAAAGAGGGTAGCTGTGTTCATCACCTACATATTCTATGTGAGTCTGTACTACCTCTTCTGCTGTGCTGGCATATAATACAACGAAATAGAAATTGGTTCCTTTCTCATTCTAATATTCTATTTCCACTATTTTACTACTACAAAAGACTTACCCGGTTCAGTTCTGTTATAGTGCAAACAATGAACATCCGATTCAAGTTCCCAGGCGAAAATTAAATTTATTCTAAGATGGAGATTAAGAATATGGAAATTGGAATGCCTTGGATTGTCTAGGCTTTAATAGAGCCACTATTGAGAGAAGGGAAAATCTTGTCCTATTTGTTATCCCCATAGTTTACCGTGCATATAAAATATATTTATTCTCATCTTTATTTAAACTTGGGATTTTGCTTGGGTTAATAATTAGATACCTCAACCATCCTCCGGATTTGACTGAGGGAAACAATGATGTTCAGTGTTTTTCAGAGTCTGACTCTCTCTGGCTGGTTAGTTAATTACTACCTCGGAGGAAATTTGTTTGTTTCTGAGTTCTATACTTGTGACAGTGAGAGGTGTGTGTACCTACTACGAATGAATGTGTAGGAAACCAAAGTTTCCACATTGCTTTGTACTTTGTTAAATAATGTGTCTCAGAAGCCTACTAAAAGTATCTCAAAATCTCGAGTTTGTTTCATAACTTCCATAATTGTATGAGGAGTAACGAGATAATTCTGACTGAGTGAGTCGAGTTGACTTATACATGTACTGAACTACTTACATACAAAAATGAAAATGGCCAAAGTTCAGGTGACACTTGTCCTTTAGAATTGCTGACAGTTTGTCTTTGTGGAATTACTTCGGATATTGTTAACTCATACATAATACTTGTGTTATTAAATATTAACTTTTTACAAAATCTACTACTTTCCGGAATATAGTATATAATAATACTTGTTCAAGGTAAGTATAAAAAATTGTTGAATTTATTGCATCATGGTGTCTGAATATTTTTTGTCTGCATGAGACATCTTATGCACTTTTTAGTTTTTGAACAATTTTACTCCTTATTTTTTCTTACTAATGATAATGATCAATCGGGGAACACAAAAATAACTCAACAAATTTCATAATACCGTCTGTCTTTTCAAGGCAATTTGTGAATTGAAATGCGTTGGAATTATAAACTTTATTTCCAATTCCACGATGGATTTATGTATGGGTTATTAGAATATGTAAGAACCTCTTTAATAATTGTCTATATAAATGTCTGCGCTCGTTAAAGGTTTGGTTGAAATATTATTATTTCGGAACGACACGCTCAAAAATTTCATCATTAAAAGAAGCGTCTTTATTTACGTGCGTTATTTGGAAATTGTATACGTAAGGTACGTTGTAATTTATGTGTACATAAGGCTGCCTAGAAAAATTGAAAGTATTTTCTCAGTTTTCAAAGGAGAAAGCTACCTTTCCCAATTGTGTATTATTTTAAGTATTTGAATCAATGTAAACTGGCTCTCTTGGTACTTCATCTTTTCAATCAAAGAATTTTGGTTAGCGCACTTAATATCTAACTACAAAATTTAAAGCATGAAAAGTACGCCTGTACAATATCGGAAATTACAGTTATAAAGTAAAGTATGTATACTACCTTCTAATACTCTAGATGTAAAGTACTTAAATGAGTTCTGGTGAACATAGATAGTTTTGAGAACGTGCATCGCTTAAGAAAAGTTTGAATACATAAACTAATAATGAAATCGCCAATAAACTTACATTAATACTTACGTCTTGATCCGCAATGGAGTCTCCGTAAGTAGACAGTCCTTGTTCTGATGGGGGAGGTGATTCTGAATCGACGGATTTGGTCCTAGGAGGCATCATCATTCTTCTGAAATTTGGATTAGTATGTGAACTGCTGGCTGACGAAGAATGTGGTTGCTGTGGCAGATGAGAAGAAGATGATGGTTGAGATTGCTGATGTGCGGATTGGGATTGCATGGGCAAATTGGACACAGAAAGTGGTCTTGTAGGATCGCCACGAATGGTCGTTGTGTGCGGATGTCGGATAACCATCCCGTGCTGTTGAAGATGTTGCTGATGTTGCGGATGATTAGGGTCATCCTCTGCACTGACATTAGAACTCGTCGAAGAAGCACTACTTCCTCCACAAACTTTCCCTTTTTCCGCTAATGAGATTATATCAGTTCCATCACTTGCAGTTCTCACTCCAACTGTGTTAGAGCGTATCAAACCTATACAAAACCATACAACAAAACGATAATTGCTTTCTTCATTTGCTCATTGAACATACAATACAATATTATCATTGTGTGCAATTTCCTTATACCCCCAATTGATTTATAGGTACAAAAATGTTGATGCAATCAGTTGAATAACCCCCCAATAAAGAAATGACGTTCTTCAATCGTGGCGTGTGATTTTATTTTATGCTTGCTACATGTTCCTTTTGTTTGTTAAATATTTAGTATCGTAATTATCCTTTACAAGTCCCTACGGGGTAAAAATCGCAATATCAGGAGATGAAATATCATAATATCAGTAAATGATGCTGTAATTGAATTGCAGTTCTTGTACAATTGACGTAGCTAACGCATAAGAACACAAAGCATGTACAGTACCTACTACACTTGTTTTTCATCCTTTGATAAAGCATTAAGGTAATTATTGTTCTGTTAAACGTATTAGCTGTTAGCTGGATGAGTAAATAAGGTGACAGCTCTAAGGCTTTTGACAGGGTATTTCATGTGATAAACACCGTACATATTGTAATGAAATTACATACAAGGACATCGTTTGAGTTCCCTTCACAATCAAGGCAGTCAAGCCAAATAAAAAGAGACAGACTAGGATTTGCGTCACTTTTGTAATAAAACAATCACAGATTACATGTACATTGTCCTATCACGTGAGTTGACTTTCTTTCGCATACGAATGGAATTTAGCTGTTTCAAGTTAGTTGAAGCTATCAGCTTCACTCTCGTTTATCTCAGAACTCAGAGAATAGAGATAGACAAAACAGAACTCATGTCTGATGTCTTTTCCCACGTAGCACAGGCCGTCTCCGCGACCAAGAGAATTGGGCTAAATTTGGTCAATTTGCGACCGCCGCTATTCTTGGTCTCTGAGACGTCGTACCGCTGCCAAATTCAGACCAGTCAAAGCCAATATTGGTCATTTGGCGACCGGTCTGCATTCTTGGTCGATGCGACATAAATTTTTACCCAAAAAGCGACCAATAAAAGTATTGGTCCCAGAAACGTCGCTGCGACTGAAGTAATAAAATGCGCACGATTTATAAATTGGTGGCATTTTCGATTGTACCTCACATAGCGTCTTTGAATTTTTCGGTGGTGTTAGTTAAATTGTTAATTTAAGTTTAAATAAGATTATTTACATCATTTAATGCAGTCCACTCGACATAAACGACGAAAAATTACAAGAGAAGTTGAACAAGTGAGACAAAACATTAATAACTTCGATAATGTAAATTCAGTCGTATTCAATCGTGAAGTGAGTGCGTTAAACATTGGGAATGGAAGCATTTCTACCATTCAGGAAAATCAAGACAACCAAACTGAGATACACTCAACAATAGTTAAAAATATAGTTGCATCGACAGTTACACAATCGGTGGCCCAAACTTCACTAATTAAAGAAAGCGAGCCTATACCAACCAAAAACTTATCAACCGAACTAAGAGAGTGGTCAGTAAATCACAAAATTACCAATTCAGCTGTAAATGATTTATTGCAGTTATTAAAATCTTACGTTGTTAGTGAAAATAAGCTGCCAAGAGATAGCCGAACATTATTAAATACGCCACGAAAAACTACAGTCCGACCTGTACCTCCTGGTGAATACACACACCTTGGTTTGAAAACTGGATTACTTCAATTTATTCAGAAAGTTTTAAACAAAAACGAGACAGTGATTCGAATTCAGGTTAACATTGACGGCCTGCCTATATCTAAAAGCTCCAATCTGCAGTTTTGGCCCATTTTAGGTTGGATAGTAGGTATAAATCATCTCCCATTTGTCATTGGATTGTACTGCGGGAAAGGAAAACCTGACGACTCTAATTTATACTTGAAAGACTTTGTTGATGAATTTAAAAGTTTAAGTACAAATGGTTTGAGTTTCAACTCTCAAATCTTCTCGATACAATTAGATGCAATTGTCAACGATGCACCAGCGAGGGCATTAGTTACGGGAATTAAAAGTCATTCAGGCTATTACAGTTGTGGCAAATGCACTGTAGATGGTGAACGTAAAGAAAACCGTGTTTGTTTTCCAAATATAACCTCAACCCTGCGTACTAACGAAAGTTTTAGATCTAAAATTGATGAAGACCATCATTTACGTGACACGATTTTAGAGGACCTAGAATTTGATTTAGTAAAAGGCGTCCCATATGAATATATGCACTTAGTGTGCCTGGGCGTAGTTAGAAAATTAATTCGGTTGTGGATCAGAGGAAAACCAGGTACCTTTCGTCTCTCCAGTTTTCAAGTAAACACTATATCAGAAAGGCTTATTAATTTTCAAAATATTATACCTTGTGAATTTGCTCGGAAACCAAGAAGTTTGCAAGAAATTGATAGGTGGAAAGCTACCGAGCTTAGACTCTTTTTATTATATATTGGACAAGTGGCGCTTAAAGGAATACTTCCTAATGAGCATTACGATTTATTTATTTGCCTTCAAGTGGCAATATCAATATTAGCTTCAAGGCAGTACTATTTAGTACATTTGGAATACGCAAATTCTTTGCTCCGACATTTCGTTCAAAAATTTGGAATACTGTATGGTGTATATAAAATATCGTATAATGTCCACGGTCTTATACATTTAGCCGCTGATGTTAGAGTTCATTGGACCCTTAGACAACTTTAGCTGCTTCCGCTTTGAAAACAAACTGGGATGTATTAAAAACTTGCTGAGGTCATTGGTCAATCCGCTGCAGCAAATACATAGAAGAATAGCAGAAAGTGAAGTTTTGAATTCAAGTAACTACATATCACATAACACTACCACAATCAATAAGCTTATATTTGACGGATTTCAATTGTCGTGTAACCGAGCAAATAATGTGTGTTTATTGCGTAATGGTTCTATTGTTGAAATTTTGAACATTTCAAATGACAAAAAACAATTTTTGGGAAAATTGTTTGATAACATTGAGATATACTTTTCTAATCCTTGTAGTTCAGCATTAATTAATGTTTTTGAAATAAAACAAAGTGCTTCAACCTCCGTTGGACAATATCAGACAGAGAATATCGTGAATAAATTTGTCTGCGTGCCTACAAGGAACAATACAACAGTTGCAGTACCTTTACTGCACAATTACAGCCTGGAGTAAAATGTTTGGGATTATTGAATTTATTTACACGGGGAGAAATAATGAAGTGGAAGTGGCTCCAATTTCCTGGGTACGTGACGGTGACAGATGTTTATGGCCTCCCAAATCAGTTCAAAACATTAAAACTCTGGTACGAAACAGTGCACCAGCGCAGGAGACCTGGGATAGTTATCCAGCTCGCGTCCTCCACATATTCAGTAACAAAATCTTACAACTTTTTAATTGTTTGGTTTTTACATATTGCCTAATACTATTCAACACTAAATATGAATGTTTCCTACATTTTTTAATTTCAGATTCTTATGAAGCTGCTATCAGAAAATTGCCAGAAGCTGAGCTCCATTCCGATCTAAGTGAAACAGACACTCCACCTTCTAAGAGAGTAGCAAGTGGATCTCGCAGATATCATCAATCATCTACAGACAATACTTCATCCCAGTTGTCAACATGGACAAACAATAACGAAATTTGCTTACCTGATCCACCAGCTTTCTCTTCAAATATTCTTCTATCTAAAAAAACCACGAATAGTTTTCCAGAAAGCTTTGTTCTCAATTCACCAAACACAACTACTGAACAAGTTTTTATGTTACCAACTGTACCAGTTCGTACGGATCCCATGACTTATGAAGAGAGATTTCCTTTTCAAGAAAGCGTGGGTTTCCATCCCGGAGCAAGTTATGGAAGCGAGGCGAGCCCAACGAATTTGTCTCCGATATCCCCGCAACACAAACGGGCAAGATCATTTGAAAATCAAAATAGTGAAACAGACAATGATCACTATATAAAACCCTCAACAGGTATGATTTCAAATTTATATCGTTACTTGCGTGAACTTTTTTATTTATCAACGTTGATATTTTACATTATTTAAAGTGCGCATAATTGCGCTTAAGTTATTTGCTAATAGCCAAATAAATTTTATTATACAGGTTTCGAAGACTTTGTAATTAAGTCATTTAACGAGCATCAAATTGGAGGTGGGACAACTTCATAATCATTTCGCTGAATTTCGGAGAGAACTTGGTCATTCCAATGTTGTAAACAACAGTCAATTAATTTTACAATCGGAGCAAGAGCAATCTTTTCTGTTGTCCTTGATACCTGTCAATACAATCGAGGAAATGAAAATTTTATTAAATCATTTGAAGGAAAACAAAAACTCCCAATTGCTATTGGTAAGTTGATTAATTATGAATGTTGCTTAAAAGTATTTAACAAACAATAATATTACAATATTATTTATACTAATATTGATTTTACGAATTGATAGTTGTAAAATATAAGAAAATAATTAAAGAATTTATTTAATGTTTCAAAATTTTATTTGTTCAGAGTGAACATATGGCGTACTCAGGTGGAGATAATTGTAAGGAAGCGATACATCGTATGATGAAAAAAGTCGTCACTGATAAGCTCGCTAGTCAGTACAACATGACCGGATTGGGTGGGAAACATTCTTTTGGAGATTTGATCCTAACTGAAATTGCATTCAGTAAGCCCTATTTGTAGTACATGATTATATATTCATATTATTTGAGTATATTCGTTTATAAACTGATAAAGAATAATATATATTTCAGAAGCACTTTTGTTAAATCAACCAACAAAATTATCAGCAAATGAAAAAGTATGCAATAGCTCTTTGGCGTATTGGCTGAAGCATGCAAACGATCGTTTGGCTAAAGCAAAAGCTAAAACAGACTCTCAGGTGCAGTAAAATATTAACTTTCACAATTAATTATTTTCCTCCTTATCAAAATGAAAGTTAAATATTTGACTCTATCAAATAATACGTTAATTCTCTTATTCGTATTACAGGGACGGAGAAACCAAAGCAGTGATGTTGATGATTGAAATCTGATTGTCCATTTTAATCAATACTTATACAGAAAGTAGTACGAAATAATTAATTTAGAACTGTTTAATTGTACATGAATGAATTTAATGTCTATGAATATGACCCTTAAGCTAAAGAAAATGTATAAATTCATGTAGAATGTCACTCCTATAGTATCATTATGTGGTATTTCAATTAATTTCACTCATAAGCTAGTAATATATCAGTTTGTAAGTGCAATCTAGTACTTTGAGTAGCACATAGTTGTAGTTTTAATTGAATTTTATTATTTGTTACCATTCTTGCTCACTGATTACGTAAATAAAATTTTGATTGACAGCATAAATAAAGTAGGTTTTGTTTATTTATCAAATTATTTTTGTATTTAAGCGGGCATTCTTAGCTAGGTCGGAATAAGGTCGCCGATAAGTCACCAAATGACCAATAGGTCACTGTACGGTCGCTGAGAAGTCGCCAAATGACCAAACAGGTCACTATATGACGTCCCTGCGACCGAGATTTAATACGTCGCAGCGTTACAGAGAAAGCGGACATCGGCTACTCGCAGCGACGTCTCCTCGACGTTAATCGAGATTATGCGTCGTCGCTGCGACCGCCGGGACGTCGGCTTTCGCTGTCCTGGCGACGACTCTATTCGGTCCTTGTGCTACTTGGGTT